>CM042012.1:22006530-22089030 GCA_023525715.1 Cichorium intybus
TAAGCATAAGTTGTTTTAAATAAGCAATCCCAAACAACGACATATTCAAATTTATACAAAGTATTACATAAAATAAGTTATGGAAAAAATCAAATGAAATAGCATAAAATAATAATAATAATATATTAAAAAGTATTATTTTTACTGTTTATGTTCAAAATTATATGCATATAAAATACGAGTTTTTATCAAATTTTTAATTAATACATACAAGACTACAATATATACTCATTCAGAATAAAATTGCCCAACCAAGTTTCTTTGATGCATGCTACGAGTGATTTCAAGTTTATAGTAAAATTTATATATTATACTATGGTTTAAGATATGTTCTGTTAAAATCTTCATCATAAATGAATTTTTTTGATTTTATCAAATAATTGGTGTATTATTGATAGGTGAGGTAAGGGTGTTGCTTCTACTCCATTCTTTCCGCATATGTATCCAAATCTAAAGTTTAATCAGGTTTGTGTTCTTATCTAACTATTGATCTAATATTGGCCGGACATATATTAATTTTCTGAAAGTAGTGGATGAATTACTTTCAATCAAACTACAATAAACAATCATCCTCCATACTGATTCAATTTGATTGTTAACTTTCCCGAACTTTTAGCTACAACTATTGCTCAAATAAAATAATGTAAATTATTATTAGTTAGTAATCTTTATAATTTCCAATATTCACAAATAGTGTTTTTATTATATTTTAATATCAAATATTTACATTTGTTAATTCTTCTGTGGCAAATACTAACACTAACAAGATGGTGGCTCAACGATAAGTACATAGTGTGTGTATCTGGAAATCAATATTCGAGTCCCACTCCATGCATTCCTTCCATTTCTACAATCCACTACTTTATTATTGACCTTTTTTTTTTTTTTTTTTTTTTTCATTTTTTAATATTTCAGTCCAAAGTCTATACAATTTACAAGTTTGATATACTTTTTTTTTTATTACAATTGTAGTCTAATTTTAAAATATATTGAAGAAAATTTTCCACAATATTTTTAAAACCTTGATTTTTAATTTTGTTTTTAATTTTTTCCAAGTTTTTCTTTTCAATTGTTTTTTCAATTATTTTTTAACTTTTATTATAAAATATATCTAAATATTTTTTACGAATTCGTCCAAATATCTTATAAAAAATTTACAACTTTTTTTACAACTTTATTTATTTATTTATTTATTTATGATCTTTGATACTTCATACTTTTTAGAATTTTTTCCCAACTTTGATTTTTTTAAACTTAATACTTTTTATAAAACCTTTTTGCACAACTTTTACAATCTTTTTACGAATTTAATTTTACAAAGTTAGTTGTTTCATGTACCCTTCATTTTTTGGTCAGTATCATCTAACTTATTTTAGTAGTTATTTGTAATATAATGTTTCGTAGAGTATATTACTATGTGTATTTAGGGGTGATTAGAGTAAAGTGTTAATGGTGGTTTTGTATAAAATGGTAATTGGCAGGAAAACCTAAGAATTTGGTAAATATGGCAAGCCTAAGTGACATGTACGATAGATTGGACGCGACGCGTAGTATACGTATAATGCCATAAATGAAAAAAAAAATGCAAAGTACAATGTTAACTTAGAAATGGACTAAACGTGACGTGTGAGGCGAAGGAACGAGTCGTGTGAGATACATGACGCGTTGAGGATGGCCACGCGGCCCGTAGAATTAGACATATTTAATCTGATTAAAGATTTAAGTAAGTCATTTCAGTCTTAACACCCTAATTTCATAGAGACAGCCAAGGAAACAAAAAACTTGGGCTTTTGGACGGATAATTAAGGAAAAATACGAAAATTGGAAGGAGGACTTCAAGGATTAGCTACTACTTGCTTGAATTAAGGTAAAACTTTTTTCTTTTGATTTGGAAGACGGGCGTTGCGTTTGGTTCGAAAGGCATGGTTTTCAGTATGTCTCCTGATAGATTCTTTTGATTAAGATGTAAGTTGAATTTTAAACCCCAGAAGTAAGATTCATAGCAATTTTGGCAGATAAGACGATTGTTAAGGCTTTTGTAATAGTCCGGTAGATGCGACGCATAGGATACATGAACTCGTCGTGTCCATGTGTTGGACACGACATGTAGATGGATCATAAAATTTGGTTCTTGCTCTTATGAAGTGAGAATTAAATTGTAAAGCTATAACATGATATTTATTGGTTATATAATAGTTTAGAAGGGTATATATAATTGATAAATACTTATATACACGTGTAACACCGGTGTAGGTTGATTGGGACAAAAGTATCTTTTAACTTTCAGCCTATGTACTCTTCTGCAACTCTTAAATTGTGTTATAAGGTGAGTATCCTCCTTTCCTGAATCTTATAGAACCGGTAATTGTGAAATGTATGCATGTTACCTTAGTGGTTGAGTTGTAGCCTTAATGGCTTAGTGGTAGCCTTGGTGGCTGGGAAATGTAGCTTTGGGGTGGCTGGTTGGGGTGGCCTTAGTGGTTGGAGGTTTCATTGTAGGACAGGATAAATGCTGATGCCCGGATCTTTATGAACTTATTCCTTGTTATGTTAATCTATCGTATTTGTATATATGCACCTATTAAATATTAATGGTTATTAGTTACTCGCTAAGCTTTAAAATCTAACTCTGTTTATGTCTGACTAACCTTGAAGGTTCTAGTTGTGACATCCGCCTAAAATGGATTCGGGTCAACCCAACCCAATTGGAAATTTAATAAACCCTACTCGAGATTTCTCGATGCTAATAGGATCAAAACCCTTACACTACGATATAAATTGACGTTAATAGCAATATAGCATAGTATAACGTTATAATTATAATCAAATTAAATTATGATACCATATTAAAATCAAATCAAAGTATGATGCTCTAATTAAATTAAAAGAATCAAACTTGAATGCTATAATTAAACTTCAAATCAAAGTAGATTGTTATAATCAAATAATAACCTTTTTTTATAAAACTCTATTTTTATAAACACTACATTAAATTTTATAAAACTCTTAAGACGCTTGTGTTAGTGGGGAATTATGAAGACCACAAAAAGTAAAAGGTTATTCCCATTGTCTCCCACTCACACCTCCCATCATATTTCCTTTCATTTTTCTCCCAACACATTATTCTCATCACCACTCAAACCATATCTATTCTTTCTCTCACTCTCAATCTCGAAATTCCTCCTAGAAATCTTCATATTTCAGCCAAGAACACTCCAATATACTCAAATCTTCATCCCTCTTGAAGCATTCATCAAGGTATGTTGTTAAAAGTCTCAAATTCATGAATGAAACAAATTAAATCCACCAAAATATCTAAAACTCATTTTATGCATAAACCTGATTTTTCTCAGACTCTCATAAATAAAATAAGAAGTTCTGGAAATTTTTAGAAAATAACTTATTTTAATTGAATTACTATAATTATTGCAATAAAATAGGGCAATAATTCACATAAAATACTTTTTAGAGTCAATAAATTCTGGGAAAATTTTGGAATGACCCATATATCGAGTAAAGTGGATTTATGAAGTTTCATGCATTTATATTACGGTTTGATTCTTATTTTGTATTTTATTTTGTTGTAGATAAATAAATAGAAAAATATAGTTATGTATGTCAAAAACTGGATTTTATATTTTTCGCACCTTATTAAAATTATAAAGACTTCATGACCAAATTTACAGAGTTTTTTAAGAAGGTTTTCTTATTTTTCCTGATTTAATGATAGTTTAATGATTTAAATTGATAATAAATAGCTACACATGTCCAAATATTACAAAACCTTATCCTAATATCTTATATAACATGTTAATCATAAATAAAAAAGTTTAATGAATTTACCTTAATATTTTACTATTATTTATGATTTTATTGCTTAATTAATAATGAAAAACATAAGAAATACTTCTCATAGTCACAAATATCCAAAACATTTACAGTAGGCTCAATATAATATTAGAAAACTATGCTTAAATTACCAGAATTTTTAGGGATCATTTATTATTTTTCCCGAATTTTGATGTGTTTAATCAATAAAATAAAAAATAAATACTAAACCACTTCAGAAAACTATGAAAATTTTACAGTAATTACTATTATGTGAAATAATAATTTCCTAATAATTTCAGAATTTTTCAATACTGTTTACTCTTTAAAACTGTTTTCCTAAGTACTTAAGCATGTAAAAATGCATTTTTAATGATTATTTCATATAAATAATTGTTAAAATCTGTAAATACTTATAATTGGACAAGTTATTATTTTAATAAGAAATTATTAAAATCTTGACTAAATTGAAAATATAAATTAATTATACAAAGTAATTAATTCAATTTAAAATCATTTAACAAATGAATACCTTAATATTCAAATCGAAATGAATTATTGTTCATTCATTTAATATAAGAATATGTGTATAATTATTTTTATTAATACTTCATTCCCGTTTAGTAGTTCTTAAACCAAAACTATTAATTATATTAGGTTCTACGTCATTTTGACCCGAGCCGCCTATTCTGCGACACGCGTATTCCGTTGGACTAATGTGAGTAATCTACCCCATATTTTATAATTTTCAATACTTTTGGGGTGTATCATGTGGTTTTAATATGTTCCAACTTCATTTTATTATTTTTTCACCATTGAGACATTGTTGAGGTATTCAACTTCATTTTATTAGATGAATTAACAATAATTCATTTTATTATTTTTTGGCTTAGGATTTGATAAACGGGAATATCGTATTAATAAAAATAATTAGACACCTATTTTTATATTAGATGAATTAACAATAATTCATTTTGATTTGAATATTAAGGTATTCATTTGTTAAATGAATTTTAAATTGAATTAATTACTTTGCATAATTAATTTATATTTTCAATTTAGTCAAGATTTTAATAATTTTTTATTAAAATAATAACTTGTCCAATTATAAGTATTTACAGATTTTAACAATTATTTATATGAAATAATCATTAAAATGCATTTTTACATGCTTAAGTAATTAGGAAAATAGTTTTAAAGAGTAAACAGTATTGAAAAATTCTGAAATTATTAGGAAGTCATTATTTCACATAATAGTAAGTACTGTAAAATTGTCATGTTTTTCTGAACTGGTTTAGTATTTATTCATTATTTTATTGATTAAACAACATCAAAATTCGGGAAAAATAATAAATGATCCCTAAAAATTCTGGAAATTTAAGCATAGTTTTCTAACATTATATTGAGCCTACTGTAAGTGGTTTGGATATTTGTGACTATGGGAAGTGTTTGTTATGTTTTTCATTATTAATTAAGCAATAAAATCATAAATAATAGTAAAAGATTAAGGAAAATTCATTAAACTTTTTTATTTATGATTAACATGTTATATAAGATATTCGGATAAGGTTTTGTAATTTTTGGACATGTGTAGCTATTTATTATCAACCATTAAACTATCATTAAACAGGAAAAAATAAGCAAACATCCTTAAAAAAATCTGTAAATTTTGTCAGGGAGTATTTATAATATTAATAAGGTGTGAAAAATATAAAATCCAGTTTTTGACATACATAACTATATTTTGCTATTTATTTATCTACAACAAAATAAAATACACAATAAGCGTCAAACCGTAATATAAATGCATGAAACTTAATAAATCCACTTTACTCAATATAAGGGTCATTCCAGAATTTTCCCAGAATTTATTGACTGTAAAAAGTATTTTAGTTGAATTATTGCCCTATTTTATTGCAATAATTATAGTAATTCAATAAAAATAAGTTATTTTCTGAATATTTCTAGAACTTCTTATTTTATTTAGGAGAGTCTGATAAAAATTAGGTTTATGCATAAAATGAGTTTTAGATATTTTGGTGGATTTAATTTGTTTCATTCATGAATTTGAGACTTTTAACAACATACCTTGATGAATGCTTCAAGAGGGATGAAGATTTGAGTATATTGGAGTGTTCTTGGCTGAAATATGAAGATTTCTAGGAGGAATTTCGAGATTGAGAGTGAGAGAAAGAATAGATATGGTTTGAGTGGTGATGAGAATAATGTGTTGGGAGAAAAATGAAAGGAAAGATGATGGGAGGTGTGAGTGGGAGACAATGTGAATAACCTTTTACTTTTGGTGGTCTTCATAATTCCCAACTAACACAAGCATCTTAAGATTTTTATAAAAGTTATTATTTTAATAAGAAATTATTAAAATCTTGACTAAATTGAAAATATAAATTAATTATACAAAGTAATTAATTCAATTTAAAATTCATTTAACAAATGAATACCTTAATATTCAAATCGAAATGAATTATTGTTCATTCATCTAATATAAGAATATGTGTATAATTATTTTTATTAATACTTCATTCCCGTTTAGTAGTTCCTAAACCAAAACTATTAATTATATTAGGTTCTACGTCATTTTGACCCGAGCCGCCTATTCTGCGACACGCGTATTCCGTTGGACTAATGTGAGTAATCTACCCCATATTTTATAATTTTCAATACTTTTGGGGTGTATCATGTGGTTTTAATATGTTCCAACTTCATTTTATTATTTTTTCACCATTGAGATATTGTTGGGACATTTATACATGAATCATTATTTGTATAATTATTGTTTGTTTACGCTACATGTACTTGTAGTGCATTACAATTTTTAGTCTAATCTCCATGACTATGCCCGTATTCTTGAGTTACGTTATGGACAATAATAGCGCTATTGGGTTGACCACCCCGGCTTGGGACGCTAAGGTGATTGATCGCACGTGGTTGAGTGTTTATGATGATTAGATGCTCCATCCTATATATATATATATATATATATATATATATATATATATATATATATATATATATATATATATATATATACATATATATATATGTATATATAGGGTGAGGACTTATTGTTGTTGTTATCATTTGTTAATCAATTTTTGATTTATAAACTGTTATCTCAATAACACTTGCTTGCCAACTTCAAAAGAAAACAAATTTCAAATTATTTAAACTCATAATTTTCTTTAATAAAACTAGATTACTCACCAACTCTCGTAGTTGACCTGTTTTTACCCATGATGCAGATTTGAAGAATGAAGTTGATGAAAAGTAGGGTTTACCTTAGAAACCCACAAGACTATTTAAATTTGATGTAATAAATGTTATTGTATTTTGATTTGTATTTGTATGTTGTGGATCTTGTTTGCATACTTAGTACTTAATTGAATCTGATCATATTATAACATAGTTGTCATGAGACTTTGAACAATATATCACGCCTTGATCGATTCCGCCAAGGATCGGGGTGTGACACTAGTAACCCTGCTAAAGGGGAGGAGAAGATGGATACTTAGGATAACTAGTTACTATATAGATATTTTGGATGTAACGGCGAGGCTCAAGATATTATCTATGTGTAAGACCCGGTCCGCCGAGTCGCGGCCCGAAGGAATCCGCGGCGCGGCTTTTGGAAGAATCTAGAATCGCGTAGGATTTGTACGCGCGGCGCGGTTCTAAAGAATCCGCGGCGCGGTGCGCCGCAGTCATGAAAAACCCTAATTCGGATTTGAACGCCTATAAAAAGGACCCCAGCCCTAGGGTTCGTGTTTTTGGAGAATTTCTAGAGTAGAGGTGTCTGGTTTCGGCAGATACTCTTTGGTCTCGAGGTGTTGAAGGTTTTGGGAGTTTAGAAGAAGGAGATCTACGCGGGAGAAGGCTTAGGACGGATCGTGGGCATCACTCCGTCCTTCAGAAGTAAGGTAAGAAGATTTTACTCTTCTGACTTTCCTGTTTATCCCGTCATATGGTGTTACCAGTTAGTTTGTAGCTTTAGACGAATTGTAGCCCTTAGGGTTTGAACCAAGGACATGCATGGACTTGCATGTCCATAAGGAAGTGACCTTAGGGTAGTTTCTGATCCCAGGACGGGTGTAGAAAGGAACCCTATCCGATTGATGTACTGTTAATCACTGAAAAACATTTTGGAATGTTACGAGCCGCGACGCGGACTGGCTAAGTCAGCGGCGCGGACTCGGCTGAAATCCCGTAATTGTGCAATGGTAGCCGCGGCGCGTAGGGCGAGGAGCCACGCCACGGCGAGCGACTGTTTGTCCAGGAATTTAGTTTTGACCACGGTTTGATGGCAAATAGTGAGTCTAACCTTTAGACAGGTCGGTAAGAGCCTAGTCAGTAATTGATATGTTGTATGTGTGTGGGATTTAGGTGTGTGGACGAGCTAAGTGGGGATATTAGAGAATATCTGTGCGGTTTCGAATCAGGTGAGTATCCTCACCTTACTATATGATGTTGCATGTTAGGCATCTTGTGTGTTATTTACAGTTATATGATTTGCTCTATATCTGTGGTTATTTGTTGTTGGGCTCAGTACTGATGCGTGTCCACTCGTAGCTGTTGTATGGCGAGTTGGACTATGCCTTGTCCCATAGCTGTTGTATGATGGGCTGGGCCATAACCGGGAACCCATAGCTGTTGTATGATGGGTAGAACCTTCCCGTGTCCATAGCTGTTGTATGATGGACGCCCATAGCTGTTGTACGGCGGGTAGGGTCGGGTCGTTCTCGAGGACGGGTTGTTTAATGTGTGGGCATGTATGGTAATTTGTGGACTCACTAAGCTTTAAGCTTACCCGTTGTTTTTATAATATTTCAGGTAAATCGATTGACAAAGGGAAGGGCAAGGCGTGACGGCGGCGCATCGCATACAAGAAAATTTATGTTAATGAATTATGTTATGATTTTCAATTGTTTCCGCTGTTGGTTTAATAAATAGGTCGAACGGATTTACTTTTGGAATAAATGTTTTATTGAAACTTTGATAATAAATGAATTTTAGAAATGTTGAAATTGGGGCGTTACAAATTGGTATCAGAGCCTTGGTTTGAGGGATTTGGATGAACTGTATTGGGAATCCAAACTCAAACTTAGGACTGAGCGATTTTGTTAAGAAAATATTTTTTGGAAGGTTAAATTAAAGTAAAAGAAGATGCGATGCGAACCGTCAGCCGAGCTCAAGTAAGTTTTGTGATTCCCAATTACCCATGCCAAGTTTGTGTTATGTGATAAAATGTATTGTGCTAGGATGTAAAGCTGCCTGGATAATATACTCTGTAGACTGTTTGTGCCTTATGTGCTGCCTTGGAATTTTATGCTACTGTCGTTAGGTTGCTTAGTGAATGCTGGTAGGTTATATACAATTAGGGTAAGATAGCCTAAGAATTCTTGGTCTGGCCTTACTGGCTGTTCCTTGTTTGGTTGTGACTTTAGGGTAGATCAGTTATTCAAACGTCTATCTTATTCCTGATTGTGTACGGCTGTGCGTCCGTGAGGTGACTCGACGACATTAGCAATAGTTCTCTTAGGCACGTGTGAGATGGAGAGTTAGATCAAAATATTAGGCACCACGGTACATGAGTCAAAGGAAATGGTTTAGTGTGTGTGACGTTTTAGGATGATGGTTGACGAACTTGGAACAAGGGCGAATAGGTGTGGAAGGTAGTACCAGGCCAGTAGTACCGAAAGCACAGGATTCACGCTTGAGTCAAGAGTAGTCAAACAAAGTCCTAAAAAGTCAAGTAGTCAGATAGATAGGAGTGACGCGAGTATTGATATTAGAACTGTTGCGCATTTAAGAATGGCAGTCACTCGAAGCAACGGTGGACCAGATGCGGGTACCTCGAGTGGGGGAGGACCGACTGATGAGAATCTCCGTAACCTGATAGCGGAGGAGGTTTCGCGAGAAGTCTTGGCTGCGATACCTCAGTTCTTTGGTACGATTAAGGCTGAGCTATGGGCAATGCTCGAGGAACGACTGGCTACTCAGGGCACATCACGTGCTAGGGATGCGAGTTATAAGGACTTTTCGGCTTGTTCGCCTCCGATGTTCGATGGGGGCAGGGATCCGATTGTTAGCATGCGGTGGATTTCCGCAGTGGAGGGTGCTTTCCGCACATGTTCCTGTCATGAGGACTCCAAGGTAACGTTTGCGGCGAATCTTTTAAGAGAGGGTGCGAAAGATTGGTGGGAAATACGAACGAAAGATCTCACTCCTGCTCAGTTGGATGCCATTACATGGCCGCAGTTTAAGGAACAGTTCAAATTGGAGTATGTTCCGCAGGTGGAAATGGAACGCTTGGCGCAGGAGTACCTAAATTTGACCCAGACTACTGAGACGGTGACGGAAATCACCAAGAAGTTTAATGAACGGGCACTCTTCTGTCCAGAGTTTGCGGCAACCGAGCGCATGAGGATGACCCGATACTTGGCAATGCTTCGCACAGACATTCGGGAATTTGTGTCTGCTGCTAGGCACCAAACTCTTACTGATATGATAGCGGCCGCTCGGGCCCGAGAGTTGGAACTGGAAACCCAACAAAAGCAGAAGCGTCCACCGCCTGCTCAGACTCAGCAGGTGTCGAAGAAATTTCGAGGGGCAGATCAGGGAAAGCAAGGACAAAGGAGCCAGGGTAAGTGTGGTAAATGTGGAAGGAATCATGAGGGACGTTGCTGGGTGCTAATATGTCATAAGTGTGGAAAGGAGGGCCACTATGCTAAAGATTGTCGGCAAGAGGTCAAGATTTGTTTTAATTGTAACCAAGTGGGCCACTTCAAGGCCCAATGTCCCCGTCTGACTCAGGGAGTGGTTCAGAATCCGGCACCCACTACACTCCGGATTACCGATGGTAGGCAGGGGAAAGGGGAAGCCCCTAAGACCAAGGGTCGAGCATTCGTTATGACCGCCGAGGAGGCACAGGATGCGCCCGACGTCGTCACGGGTACTCTTTCTTTACTTGCCTCGTGTTTGTGGTGCGTGTAATTAATATGTCTATTATGCTTTGATTAGGAACATTCTTAGTCAACTCTACGCCTACCTTTGCACTATTTGATTCGGGTGCTAGTCATTCTTTTGTGTCTGCCGCGTTGGGAAAGAGTTTCGGTATTGCTTTAGGAACTCTTCATCAGCCGTTAGAAGTGGAAATTGCGGATGATAAAACCGTGCAAGCGACTAGTGTTTATCGGGGATGCGAAGTCGTGATTCAAGGAATAAAATTTCCGATCGATCTCATCCCTATACCGTTGAGTGACTCCCGAGTCATCATCGGTATGGATTGGATGGGTCAGCATGAATCTTGGATCGATTGTAAGAACAAGCGAGTGTGGATTCAAACCCCAAGTGGGGGAGAGCTGGTTGTGCAGGGCGAGAGAAAGAATCGAGGTGCAGTTTTCTGTTCAGCTGCTAGGGCACGCAGACATTTTCAGCATGGAGGTTCGGGATTTGTGGCTTATGTTGTAGACACACGAGAAAGGAAGCCACAGCAGAAAGCAGGTGATATACCGGTGGTTCGGGATTTTCCTGATGTTTTTCCCGAGGACCTGCCTGGCGTGCCGCCAGAGAGACAGGTGGAATTTAAGATCGACTTAACTCCCGGTGCAGCTTCGATAGCTAAAGCACCGTATCGTCTTGCGCCTCCGGAGATGCTGGAGTTGTCTATTCAACTTCGAGAATTATTAGATAAGGGATTTATTCGACCCAGTTGCTCGCCATGGGGAGCGCCTATTTTGTTTGTTAAGAAGAAGGATGGTTCCAACAGGATGTGCATAGATTATCGTGAGTTGAATAAGCTTACGGTGAAGAATCGATATCCATTGCCTCGCATCGACGACTTATTCGACCAACTACAGGGCGCTTCGTGGTTTTCAAAAATTGATTTACGGTCAGGTTACCATCAAATGCGGGTACAGGAGGAAGACATCCCGAAAACGGCTTTTCGGACGAGGTACGGCCACTTTGAGTTTGTAGTGATGCCGTTTGGACTGACCAATGCCCCTGCAGCTTTTATGGACTTAATGAATCGGGTGTGTCGACCGATGTTGGATCGGTCGGTTATAGTTTTCATTGACGACATCTTAGTCTACTCTCGGAGCAGGGAACAGCATGAACAACACTTAAAGGAAGTATTAGAGACCTTAAGGAAGGAGAAGCTTTATGCAAAATTATCCAAGTGTGACTTTTGGCTACGGGAGGTTCAGTTTTTGGGTCACATTGTAAATGAGCAAGGAATCATGGTAGACCCGGCTAAGGTAGAGGCCGTGATGCGGTGGGAGGTTCCGAAGACTCCCTCGGAGATTAGAAGTTTCTTGGGTCTGGCTGGTTATTACCGTCGTTTCATCCAAGACTTCTCAAAGGTTGCAGTACCTTTGACCCGGCTAACTAAGAAAAATGCTGCTTTTCGGTGGGGTGAAGAGCAGCAGCAAGCTTTTGAGACTTTGCGGCGGAAATTGTGTAAAGCTCCGGTTTTGACCTTGCCTGAGGGCATGGAGGATATGGTAGTTTACTGCGATGTATCAATCACGGGATTGGGGGCAGTCTTGATGCAACGAGGCAGGGTGATCGCTTACGCCTCGCGACAGTTGAAGCCCCATGAAACTAACTACCCTACTCATGATTTGGAATTGGGAGCGGTGGTCTTCGCTCTCAAGATTTGGAGACATTATTTGTATGGAGTGAAGTGCACCATTTTCACGGACCATAAAAGTTTGAAGTACCTGATGGATCAGGAAAACCTTAATATGAGACAGAGGAGATGGTTGGATGTATTAAAAGACTATGATTGTGAGATACACTACCACCCTGGAAAGGCCAATGTGGTAGCAGATGCGTTAAGTCGTAAGACTTCGAGTGCACCCCTTCGGGGCGTTTGTCTAAGGATGACAATTGTGACACCGCTGCCTGAGCTGATTAGGAAAGCCCAGGTGGAAGCAAGCAAGAGCGAGAATCAGAAAAGTGAGAGGATTGTGGGTCAGTTGGCTGCTATGGTCAAAGATAGTAGGGATTTGTTGACTTGTCACGAGAGGATTTGGGTACCGAAGCTGGGCGAGGTTCGTCAAACCCTATTGGAGGAGGCGCATAAATCCAAGTTCTCTATCCACCCTGGAGCGACTAAAATGTATAGGGATCTGCGTGAATATTATTGGTGGCCAGGTATGAAGAGGGAAGTAGCTGAGTTTGTCGAAAGATGCATGACCTGTCGTAGGGTCAAGGCCGAGCACCAACGACCTCATGGTAAGTTGCAGCCTCTTGAGATCCCAGAATGGAAATGGGAGCATATCACAATGGATTTCATCACGAAGTTGCCAAGAACCCCTCGACATATGGACACTATTTGGGTTATCGTGGATAGGTTGACCAAAAGTGCTCATTTTCTCCCCATCCAAGAGACTTACTCTGCAAAGGAATTGGCTAAGGTCTTCACAGATGAGATTATATCTCGGCATGGTATACCGGTCTCGGTGATATCCGACCGGGATGTCCGATTTACGTCTAGGTTTTGGAAGAAGTTTCATGAGGAATTAGGCACTCGCCTTCATTTCAGCACAGCATATCATCCTCAGACGGATGGGCAGAGTGAAAGGACGATTCAAACGCTGGAAGATATGCTTAGAGCATGCGCCATCGATTTTGGCGGGAGTTGGGATTCCCATCTCCCTTTAGCTGAGTTTTCTTACAATAACAGTTATCACGCGAGCATTGGCAGAGCTCCCTTTGAAATGTTGTATGGAAGAAAATGTCGGACACCTATTTGCTGGGGTGAGGTTGGTCAGCAGGTATTGGGAAGTACAGAGGTGGTGCTCAAGACAACTGAGTTAATTCAGAAGGTTCGGGAGAGATTGTTAACCGGTCAAAGCCGACAGAAAAGTTATGCGGATAGGTGACGGTCTGATCTCGAGTTTCAAGTCGGGGATTATGTTCTTCTAAAGGTGTCACCTTGGAAGGGAATTATTCGTTTTAGGAAGCGAGGAAAGCTTGGCCCTAGGTACATTGGACCATATCGAATTGTCGCCCGTGTAGGTGAGGTAGCTTACCGGTTGGAGCTACCCGAACAGCTTAGTCAGATTCACGACACGTTTCACGTTTCGCAGCTCAGAAAGTGCGTGACTGAGGAATCCACAATAGTACCTTTGGAGGATATTCAATTAGATGAACGTCTAAATTATGTGGAGCGACCGATTGCCATCATTGAAAAGAAGATAAAGACTTTGCGGAATAAAACGATAGGATTAGTGAAGGTTCAGTGGCAGCATCGAAAAGGGTCCGAATGGACTTGGGAACCGGAGGAGGAAATGCGGAGGCATTATCCAGAATTATTTACCGGCACGGATTTCGGGGACGAAATCCAGTTAAGTGGGGGAGAATTGTAAGACCCGGTCCGCCGAGTCGCGGCCCGAAGGAATCCGCGGCGCGGCTTTTGGAAGAATCTAGAATCGCGTAGGATTTGTACGCGCGGCGCGGTTCTAAAGAATCCGCGGCGCGGTGCGCCGCAGTCATGAAAAACCCTAATTCGGATTTGAACGCCTATAAAAAGGACCCCAGCCCTAGGGTTCGTGTTTTTGGAGAATTTCTAGAGTAGAGGTGTCTGGTTTCGGCAGATACTCTTTGGTCTCGAGGTGTTGAAGGTTTTGGGAGTTTAGAAGAAGGAGATCCACGCGGGAGAAGGCTTAGGACGGATCGTGGGCATCACTCCGTCCTTCAGAAGTAAGGTAAGAAGATTTTACTCTTCTGACTTTCCTGTTTATCCCGTCATATGGTGTTACCAGTTAGTTTGTAGCTTTAGACGAATTGTAGCCCTTAGGGTTTGAACCAAGGACATGCATGGACTTGCATGTCCATAAGGAAGTGACCTTAGGGTAGTTCCTGATCCCAGGACGGGTGTAGAAAGGAACCCTATCCGATTGATGTACTGTTAATCATTGAAAAACATTTTGGAATGTTACGAGCCGCGACGCGGACTGGCTAAGTCAGCGGCGCGGACTCGGCTGAAATCCCGTAATTGTGCAATGGTAGCCGCGGCGCGTAGGGCGAGGAGCCACGCCGCGGCGAGCGACTGTTTGTCCAGGAATTTAGTTTTGACCACGGTTTGATGGCAAATAGTGAGTCTAACCTTTAGACAGGTCGGTAAGAGCCTAGTCAGTAATTGATATGTTGTATGTGTGTGGGATTTAGGTGTGTGGACGAGCTAAGTGGGGATATTAGAGAATATCTGTGCGGTTTCGAATCAGGTGAGTATCCTCACCTTACTATATGATGTTGCATGTTAGGCATCTTGTGTGTTATTTACAGTTATATGATTTGCTCTATATCTGTGGTTATTTGTTGTTGGGCTCAGTACTGATGCGTGTCCACTCGTAGCTGTTGTATGGCGAGTTGGACTATGCCTTGTCCCATAGCTGTTGTATGATGGGCTGGGCCATAACCGGGAACCCATAGCTGTTGTATGATGGGTAGAACCTTCCCGTGTCCATAGCTGTTGTATGATGGACGCCCGTAGCTGTTGTACGGCGGGTAGGGTCGGGTCGTTCTCGAGGACGGGTTGTTTAATGTGTGGGCATGTATGGTAATTTGTGGACTCACTAAGCTTTAAGCTTACCCGTTGTTTTTATAATATTTCAGGTAAATCGATTGACAAAGGGAAGGGCAAGGCGTGACGGCGGCGCATCGCATACAAGAAAATTTATGTTAATGAATTATGTTATGATTTTCAATTGTTTCCGCTGTTGGTTTAATAAATAGGTCGAACGGATTTACTTTTGGAATAAATGTTTTATTGAAACTTTGATAATAAATGAATTTTAGAAATGTTGAAATTGGGGCGTTACACTATGTATATGTATTGTATATTCTTTTTGATGCATTTGTGACTATGGTTTGTATATCATACACCTACTTGTATGTAATGATTTTTTAATGAAATGTCATGTTGATATTACAAGAAAATTTAGGTGTACTTTATATGGAGAACCAGGTGTTACAAGAAATTTTGGGTGTGCTATATATAGAGAAACAGAGATTACAAGTTGCTATTAGAGCCATGGTTTAAGAGGAACTACACATCTTAGTGTAGATTCTTAGACTTGAACTATAAGAGATATGCTGAGCAAAGTGTTCAACCTAATCCGAACCGGAGCCATCCATGACAACCGAAGAGGACATAATGTCCGAAGCAACCAGAAACAGAGGTGAAGCTAACCAGTACTGTTGAGGTATGCATCACATACAAGTCCAGTCTTCCAGTCAAGTAAGAGTACTTCGATCAGGTGAGATCAACCATGGCGGATCAGAATAAGAAGGATGTGATCCTTTAGAAGATCTATAGAAGGTTGAAACCAAAGACATGAAGATCAGCTGGGCCGAAGCCGTTCCTTCGTCCAGATCAGGAGTCATGTTCTTGGATCTAAGGCAGACATTGAAGGCATTGAAGATATACAACAGAAGTTAGTTGGTGACAGACTTGTTTCAAGACTAAGGTGTGTGAAAAAGCAAGTACTAAGTCCGAACCGAGAAGTTGTGTCCGAGGAAGGCTTCATCAGTATATCATGTAGACAGATGTTCACAGTGACAACAGTAGCTTGGGCTACGGTCACAGTGATGAACATGTCATCAGCAGAAGAAGATGAGATAGCAATATCCTTCAGCCAAAGCGAAGTTCAGACAGAAGAGTTCTTGAAGAAAGAGTTGAACATTGTATGAAGTAAATTCCGATAGAAGTTGTAGAGGTATAGTCAGACATCCATAGTCTTGTTCAAGGGTGCACTCAATCGAAGGCCAAATGGGTGATCTCGATCCAAGAGAAGTCTTGGTCAGACCCTGTGTGGTTTAGTCACCTCTAGCTGTCAGAAATATCTTGGGAACTGACAACGCCTATCAATATCAAGTATTGTAGTCATTTTTAGGCCCTATTCTTGGTGAATTTATATCGTATGTGCTATGGTATTACTCACTTTTGTGCTAGGACTTGTGTGCAAGAAAAAGATGAAAACAGGGACCAAAAGCGGACAAAATGAAAGAATTTTGGATAAAAGCCATTTCAGTCGAAGTCGTACGCGCGCTGCCGGAAGAAGACACGCGCGTCGCGCAAAGTCAAAGGTCAGACAGGGTAAAGAAATTCAAACTGCGAAAAACGGGGGATAAGGCAATACGCGCGTCGCGGATCCAAGCCCTGCGCGCCACGGATTGTCAGATTTTATAAGTATAAATAGAGGTCATTAGGTCGAAATCAGGCGGCGAAGAACGACCCGTAAGGTGGACTTTAGGCTTCTTTGACTCAGAGATTAGGATTTCAGCAACACTTTTGGTATTTCTTTATGTTTTCACTTTTAGTTTAATAATCTTTAGTTTAGTTTAGTTTTGATTCTAGTGTTTCTGGATTGTTTGGAACAGTAGTATTAGTTTAGTTTTATTATTTTCGGATTTTAGTACCCTTTGTTCTCTGGAATTGGTTTTTAATTCAAGTAATTATTTGATTTGATGTTTAATTGCAATTTTCGGTATTATTGATGTTTGGATGCTTGTTTGATGTGTTTGTTTTGATTGTTGCTTCTGAATTCTGGATTTAGTTTTGGATTTCAGTAGGTAACTTTAGTTTAGAATTTGCTTTGGTTTAGTTTAGTTTATGTTTGATTTGGTTTTTGGCATTTGTTTTGGTATTGTTTTATTGGTTTTTGGGAAAGTAGAAATGGACCCGCTGGCTGTAGCATGACACTACAGTTGATATACTATCATTCTATCTTGATCGCCAAACTCCTGCGGATTGACCCTTGCTACTGCTATACTAGTTAGTTGGTGAGGTTAAATTTCTATTTTTGCACGCATAACGACCTAGGCGTGTCAGGAACACGCGAAGAACAGTGCTCTGTGTCAGGCGGCAGCACCGTCTATAAAGCGACTAGGTGCGGGACTAGGTTGTCCTTTTGTTCTTACCCTCCCAAGACTTGTGTGTTTAGCCTTCCACATCCGGCTATTTATACAATCTCATATCTATTCTTTGTAATATGTCAAGAAAAAAGAAGTGAGCGTAGTCATAGATTATCTCTGGGAAATCTCCAATAAAGTCATAATATTTTAGCTCAGTTTATGAAAAAGTCTCAAATTAATTTTTATTTACAAAGAATGACAGAAAACCGGCTAATGTATTCAAATTAGCCCCTTTTAACCTTTTCAGCAGGTTAAATTGCCACGTGGAAAGTCTACATGTTTTATCTTCAACAAAGTCCCAATATTTTGGCCCAGTTTACGGAAAAGTCCCAACATGTTTTATTTTCAGTAAAGTCCTAATAATTTGGCTCAGTTTTTGGAAAGGTCCTAACATTTTAGCTCAGTTTTACTTCGAAAACATTACGTATTTTTACATGTATATACGTTTTTAATAATGTATTTATATGTTTAAAAATGTATTTTTACGTATTGCTTAAAGTACTTAAAAATACGTATTTAATAACGTAAAAAACTTAAAAATACGTGTTTAGTAAAGTATTTAAATGTCTTTAATAACGTATTTAATAACGTAAAAATAATTAAAAAATACGTAAAGAGTAAAAACGATGTATAAATACCTTTTATAAATGTATAAATACGTAAAAATACGTTTTATTAATGTATTTAATAACGTAAAAAAACTTAAAAAAATACGTCTTTAATAACGCATTTATTCGTCTTTAGTAACGTATTTAATAACGTAAAAATAATTAAAAAATACGTCAAAAATATGTAAAGAGTAAAGACGATGTATAAATACCCTTTATAAACTTATAAATATGTAAAAATATGTTTTCAGACATATAAATACGTTATTAAAGATATAAATACATGTAAAAATATGTAATTTTTTCAAGTAAACTAAGTCAAAATGTTTGGATTTTTCTGTAAATTGGGTCAAAATATTAGGACTTTATCGAAGATAAAACATGTTGGGACTTTTCCGTAAACTGTGTCAAAATATTAGGACTTTATTGAAGAAAAAACATGTAATTACCTGCTGAAAAGGTTAAAAAGGGCTAATTTGAAAACATTAGCCGGTTTTCTGTCTTTTTTGTAAATAAAAATTAATTTGGGACTTTTTCATAAATTAGGCTAAAATATTAGGACTTTATTGGAGATTTCCCATTATCTCTTGTAAAAATCATTGAAGTTTATCAATGAAAGATTTCTCTCATTTCTCATAGTGGACGTACCTCGACTTGTTGTCGAGTGAACCACTTTATATCCCTGTGTTTATCAGTTTCAATCTTCGTATTACCCATTAGTCTTGATAGTCAAAGAACGTTTGTCGAAGTACTTGGTTGTGTTCGTTGGTGCCTCCGCTGCCCAACAAACTGGTATCAGAGCCTCATGGTTGAAGTCGGGAGGTTCAAGATTGGCAAACAGGAGTTGATGATGTTGACTCTTGGGGTATGCAGATGGAAGATTGACTCTACCAGATCTACTACACATGTCTATGGTTCTAAAATCAACCTGGTGGTGGAGTAATGCTGGAGGAAGAACCAAGTCGAAGAGAGAACATATCCAGAAGCAGGTCTGACATCACCAGTAATATGGAGAGAGAACTGTCGTTACAGTGATCCATGCTCCAGTTTCTAACCAGGAACGGACAGAAATAGATGGAAGCAGGAGCCACTGGTGTCAACGACAGGAAAGAGAGTTTGACTACCTCCGGGGAAGGGATGACAAAGTCAGACTTTGGAGATGATGATGAAGGCATCCTCATAGTTACAGCTATGGCTTGGGCCACAGCCACTGTAAGGCCAATGAGATGAAGATGCCTATCTTCAAGGGACCGTCACGTCGGATCCGTTGTGGAGCCTCAGTTTTCCGAATGCCAGGTTCCACTGGCAGTCAGAAAGAGGTAACATGAATAACGAGTATACAATATCCCAGTTTGGAGAAGGCTCTTTTGACTCATCAATAGGAGAATTCCAGGTACCATGTCACTCACCTAGAAGGAGACCTGGGAGAGGTCCCACTGAAGTGCCAAAAGTCAACACTTGTGTTAGAAGTCACAGCGTCGGTCCTTACTGAGGTGACAGTCTCTGACTGAAGTGAACGCCAAATGTCAGAAGAGAGGCAGAGTAGGAGCAGTCCAGATCGGAGAAGGTAAACACTGAACCTGAAACTCCCCGGATCCGAGATGTTCCAAGGCCAAATACTTCAAGACCGAAGTTAGTCTTGACCGAAGAACCTACCAAAGGGAAAGTATGTTCAAACCGATGAACGAAAGCAATACTCAGACGCCTCAGCCTTTAGTTGGCTTGTTGGCTGCATTGACGAAAGACGGCAAGGGGAGGGATTATCCCTTGCAGATCTAAGGGTCCTTGGATGAGTCGTAGTTACTAGAATCAGAGAACGACAACAACTGAAGTGAAGTTCATCCGAACAAAGGACTAGTCTACCTTAGATGAATTCACTGCGCTTCACTAGCCCATGCGTCATGAGAGTTGGAGGCAGTAGGAGCATCAGAAGCTCTGGTGACATCTTGATGTCGACATTCATTGCCATGGAAGGTGAATTGTCTGTTCAAAACCCTTGGTGTGGTACCCTTGTTGGCGAAGTACATCTGCTGACCGAAGGGGAGTACTAGGCACCTTGTCCGGAGCCATGAGGATGAAGATTCAATAAAATGGAATATGGCTAGAAGGATGAGAGATGCTCAGCTTGACAGTAACGAGACTTGGTTCTCTGTCAAGTAAATCAGTAGAAGGAGGCACTTCAGAGCCGAAGATCGTTCAGGCGTCAGAAATTGTCGGAAACAAGAAGTACAAGAAAGGGTGCGAAGTCTTCAAACATTGGGAGTGGAATTGATTAAGATCCTTTCTCCTCACTGTGGAAAAGATGAGCATCCAAGGTTCTTGGTACTTTAGCCATGGTGGAGTTCACTCAGAATGTCAGATGTGAAGCCTCACATCCTTGTACACAATTTATACCGAACATTTGCTCCCAGCAATACCAGTCCGGTTTTCTCATTTGCTGATGGAAAACCAGGTGTGCACAGAAGCAAAGCTTGTATGGATAACGAGCGCCCAGAAATGAGTGTTATCATTGCTGCTCAAGGAAGTTCAGAACACCTCATTCATCATACTCACGCTGTAAGGTTGATGCTATGTTGGAGGAGGGATCCAACATTTATCAACAAGCTTAGATGTTGTGGTCCAGAACGTTCAGATGAGAGCTAGGCACAATTTAGCTAATACTTGGAAGAAAGTAGTCATAGCATGAACTTTAGGCGTTCGAAGGTAATTTCAGTAGAAACGTATCCTGAAAGTCCTTAGAGAAGTTCATCAAGATAGTCACTAAAGACCAATGTTCCAAACCGGAGCCATCCATCACAACCGAAGAGGACATGATGTTTGAAGCAACCAGAAACAGAGGTGAGGCCAACCAATACTGTTGAGGCATCCATCTCAGAAAAGTCTAGTCTTACACTCAAGTGGGAGTCCTTCGCTCTGGTCAGATCAACCAAGGCTGATCAGAATAAGAAGGAGGTGATCCTTTAGAAGATCTGTAGAAAGTTGAAACAAAAGACATGAAGATCAGTGGGCCGAAGCCGCTGCTTCGTGTGAATCAGGAGTCATGTTCTAGGTTCTAAGGCAGACATTGAAGGCATTGAAGATAGACAACAAAAGTCATTTGGAGACAGACTTGTTACCAGACTAAGGTGTGTGACAAAGCAAGTACTAAGTTCAAACCGAGGAGTTGTGTTCGAGGAAGGCTTCATCAGTATCTCAAGAGGACAGATGTTCACAGTGACAGAAGTAGCTTGGGCTATGGTCACAGTGGTGAACATGTCATCAGCAGAATAAGATGAGATAGCAGTATCCTCCAGCCAAAGAGAAGTTCAGATAGAAGAGTTCTTGAAGAAAGAGTTGAACCTTGTACGAAGTAAAGTTCGACAGAAGTTGTAGAGGCATAGTCAAGCAGCCACAGTCTCGTTCAAGGGTGCACTCAATCGAAGGCAAACTAGGTGATCTCGGTCCAAGAGAAAGTCTTGGTCAGGCCCTGTGTGGTTTATTCACCTCCAGCTGTCAGAAATATCTTGGGAACATACGAAGAACAATGCTCTACGTCAGGCGGCAGCATGGGGAGCATGGAGTTGTTACTTCACTTTCTGTAAAGTGACTTGTTGCAGGACTAGGCTATGGTCACAGTGGTGAACATGTCATCCAAGACTTGCGTGTTCAGCTTTCCACATTCAACTATTTATACAATCTCATATCTATGCTTTGTAATATGTCAAGAAAAAAGAGGCGAGTGTACTCATAAATCCTCTCTTGTAAATCATTGAAGTTTATCAATGAAATATTTCTCTCGTTTCTCACAGTGGACATAGCTCGACTTTTTGTCGAGTGAACCACTTTATATCCTTGTGTTTCTCAGTTTCAATCTTCGTATTACCCATTAGTCTTGATAGTCGAAGAACGTTTGTCGAAGTACTTAGTCGTGTTCGTTGGTGCTTCCGTTGCCCAACAAGATAGTGATATAATATGTATATATGTATACTTATAGAATATAACAATGACGTTGACCTTATTTATTTTGAATATAAGATAGTGAATACTTGGAGAACGAGAGGTAGAGGCAGAGCTTGGAGGAGTGGCGCTCCATAGGGAGGAAGGGCGGGCTCGCTGGGCTCAGTTCAGCAGCCTCAAGATGATGTACCTCTTAAGCAGCCGCCAAACTAGCAGGATGTTATGGAAACAGAAGTAACTAGAGCTGTCCAAGAGGTACTTCCGAGAGTTATTGGGATGCAGATCGAGGCTGCCTTGCAAGAAAGGCATGATCAGCCTCAATACATCTTACATTCGGATGGATATGGAGAAAACGATTGAAATCTTGGGGAAAGAGAAGTCCCAAGAAACGGAAACCCCGAGGGGAAAAGTGGCTACACATACAAGGCCTTTCGTGACTGCAAACCGACTAATTTTCAGGTACAAATAACCTTGTATAGGCAATGAATTGGTTGATGCACATTGAGAAAGTGTTTAGACAAAGTAAATGTGTTGAGGAAAATAAGGTAGAATATGCTACTAACTTGTTGAGAGATTGAGCCTAGTTCTGGTGGGAGATGACAAGTGGTGCCTTGGGAGGGGGGAATTGACTCGTATGTTGATTTGGGAACAATTTAAAGCCACGTTTAATGAAGAATATTGCTCATGTGTGGTGGTCAGACATTAACTCTATCTCGCTAGTTCATAATCAATCACTAGTGAAACATATTACACTTGATCATTTCACCTTATCCTTGCTAGCATAAAGCTTAAACATCATCTAAGAGCAATATCTAACATTAAATTCATCATATTGTTCAAACATTGAAATTAGGGTTCATAAGGTTTGTCACCAAAACATACACATAACTCAATCTACAACCAGAGGTTGAGTGGTTACCTTGATATAACAAGCTTGCACTTGAGCTTTCCTTGAAAGAGTCCTTTAATCATCAAGAGTTTTCCTTACACACACTAATCTCACCAAGAACACACACACACATGTCTAGAGAGTTTTGGGAGGAGATTAATCTGACTTCTAGGGTGAAAACACCCTCTTAATCACTTAATTCATCGGGTTAAACGAATACCCAATGGGTAACCCATTTAATCCTAGTTGGACAACTTAAAATTTTGACATTTGCACTCTTTCTAGCATTTGCGTCGAGTAGAGTAGCCCTACCCATCACGGGCACAACCGTAAGAAATTCCCAAAAACCTCTGGTTAAGCTTTAAACTTCCAATTTGCTATTTTTTGATTCCTTGGTGAAAAACTTAATTTTAACATTGATAAATACTTATAACAACATATAATAGCACTCCAAAACATAAAAATCTCTTAATGAGATTAATTTACATCAAACGAACAAAATACCATTTTGGTTATCTTATCCTTTACATTAGCATTTATCATCCTATTCTTCATAATCCATGTTCATAAACATATTCTAGTTTTAGTTATAATATTCTTAATGATAGAATAAGTCTTTTCATTTCGTAATATTAACTGAAAATTACCAAAATGCCTTTTTTTTACCATTCTACTCAAAATATGATTAATTATTTTACAAATTATCCATTTACTTCTTACATTCCGATTAGCCCATTTTATGTTGTTATAGGTAGAATTATCAAGAGAAATATAAACTCAAAGATATACCATGAATGATTTCATAGAGAGAATTTGTTTTCAATATGGACGCTATCGGACATGCAAACTTTACTATAAACAAGTATCTTAATAGAATGATCAATCACAAACGATTATCAGAAGGCTAATAATAACATGATACATGTATTTAGTGGAAGTTTTTCAGATCCATTACATGTATAACATCTTAGCTTACTTGTTTAGGCTATATTGTACAAATACACGGTGATGAGATCTATAAAGAGTAACACTATCTTTAACGATCCAGCAACTCTTTAATCTTCAACACAAAATCATTGTGTGACCAAAAACCTAGTCAATTTTTGACAAGTACCGCAATATGTCTCCACTTGTTTTAGAACGTTAAATCACACACCTTTCATTTACTCTTAAATCTACTCCTATAGCACCAAACATGATTTGAACTCTCTGACTGAGGGACATATTTCTAGTGACACATTCCCAGTAACTTCTGATATCGTTAGAATTTATCATATATGTTATGTAATGTCTCAAGCTTGATATTTAAGAAAAATACATCATTTATTTTAATTTAACCGAAATTCTAATACTCCTGTATACCATGATGGTAACTTTTATGTGGACCAATGGAAAGATGCTTGCAACTTGGTCACATAAATAATTTCCTTATAGTGTTTTATTGTGATAATGTCGCGTTTCTAATAATTGTTTCTGTCACATATTATTATAAAAGCAATTTGTACTAGATCGAGTATTTAACTAATTTAAACATAAGTACCGAATGGGTGATTGTTAATATATATTTTTTCAATAAACGGGCATACTTTTCACTTAAACAGTTATATGTTAGATATTTTAAAATATCAAACGTCTACAAATTTAATATGATCCTATGATAAAGTTGTATAATTGCTCATCTAGAATAAGTGAATAGTACACAAAAATAACACCCTTATAATGCTATTTACAAATACCACATAATGATGTGACATTATAAAAAAAACGTTGTTTTGACAAATCGTATTGTTAAAATGGCCAAATAAATATGCTCAATAATATAATTTTGGTCAAAAACAAGTGTCTAAGAGAAAAAGCGACATGCTTTTGATTAATAAATGGTGGTTGTTTATACTCCATCCGTCCCAAAATTATTGTCCACTTTGAAAAGTCAAAGTCTTTTTACTTTAACTTTGACCACGAATATCTATGTTTTTGTTATATAGTATTTGACAAAAAATATATAAACGGATAGTTTTTTAAAATGTTTTTCAATTGGTATAATTTTCATCAACAATAATAGAATACAAACGGAATTATTTAACGACAAAGTTGAAGATGAAAGACTAAAAAAGTCAAATGTGGACAATAATTTTGGGACGGAGGGAGTACTATGTTATTTAGAGTAAATCATATTTTTGGAGATAATAACTTGTAAGGGTAACGAACTTCTAAAATTGTTCAAATTTGGTCATTGAACTTATTTTTGTGCTTGATTTACCCATGAACTTTTTAAAATTGTTCACATTATACTATTATGACCGGTGATAGAAGGTTTATGATGATTTGGAATCCTACGTCGTATCCTAGAAGACTTGGAAGGGTAACGGACTTCTACAATTATTCACATTTGGTCACTAAACTTATATTTGTGCTTGATTTATCCATAAACTTTTTAAAATCGTTCATATTATACCCTTATGACCGATGATAGAAAGTTTATGCTGATTTGAAATCCGACATTGTATCAGGAAGCTGTGACATAAATAAGGGTCAGTGGTATTTAATTGAGATTCGTTTTTGTGCCCTAATCTACAATGAACGATAGTTCAATCTTGCAGTGTATTCCTCTTTTTCAACCTTCTCTCAAGTTTGCAAGTCTTCTAGTATGGATTAATACCATAATAATCTTGATTGTGGTTTTCCTTCACACATGTGAAACTCAACCATGGAAAAGAACCCATGTAGGCGATTCTTGGTGTACGAAAACTCAAAGGTAAGCCCACTAGGTTCTTTTTTATGTTTGAGGTTCACATCATGGTAATTCATACTGGTTGAGGTTTTTTTAGTAGACTTACATATAAGTTATCGCGCACTAAGAATTTCCTGTATGCATGGGTTCTTTTCTATGGTTTAGGATCGAATTAGTAAAGGAAACCCACAATTACAACGATCAATAATCCATACTAGAAGACTTGTGAACTTGAGAGAAGGTTGACGGGGAGGAAGACCACCGACCCTTATTTATGTCTCAGTTTTATCATACCACGTAGGATGTCAAATAAGCATAAACCTTCTATCACCTGTCATAAGGGTATAATGTGAACAATGTTAAAAAGTTCATGGGTAAATCAAGCGCAAAAATAAGTTCAGTGATCAAATGTGAACAATTTTAGAAGTTCGTTACCCTTCCAAGTCTTCTAGGATGCCACGTAGGATTCCAAATCAGCATCAACCTTCTATCACCAATCATAATGGTATAATGTGAACAATTTAAAAAAGTTCATGGGTAAATCAAGCACAAAAATAAGTTCAGTGACCAAATGTGAACAATTTCAAAAGTTCGTTACCCTTACAAGTCATTATCCCTACTTTTGGTCCTTATGTTTTGTATCGAATCACACTTTTAGTTCAACTATTTGAAAAGTGTTGTGACTGTTCTTATGGTTCCAAATCTTGCACCGGAAGTCACTGGTTCATATAAAAAAATCTCTAGTCCATGTAAAAAGATATTATTTCCTTTTCCATTTGCTTTTTCCTTTTCCCTTTTACCCTTTTATATTTTTAATAAATAAAAATTAAGAAAATAAACCCCTTCTTTCTTCTAGACGTAACCCCCACCTCTATAACTCTATCTGCATGTCCTTCATCATTCACCCTTGACCACACACAAGTCACTACAATCGCCTATAAGGATCTGCAACTAAGCACACACACATACACACATACACACACACCCCTGCAACTAAACACATACATACAAACACATACACACACACACACACACACCTGTAACTAAACACACACACACACATACACACACCTGTAATTAAACAACCATACACACACTGCATTTTTTCATTCAATAACTCCAATTCTCTCCTTACCGAATTCAAAACCTCCCAACTAAAACACACACACACATACACACACATACACCTGGAACTAAACACACACACACACACACACCTGTAATTGAAATAGACACAGATACATAAACAATCTGATAATCTTTCTTGAGAAGGAGTATAATCTATTTTTTAAACCAATGTAAACATATTACCTTATTTCATCCTAGCTTTTGTCAAACTAGTGTGAATAACCTTCATATAACCAAATCCTTGTAAGATTTGAAGAAAAACCAAAACTATCTCCTCATAATTGACAGTTTAAGCAAAATCAAACCCAATCATAGCATATGTAATGTCGTTACTGAATTCTTAAAGCTACAAATGGGCCCATCATACATCACCAAACAAGGAGATAAAAGCACATATATATACACCGAATCCGATGACCGAAGATTGCTTCAAGAGAGAAGGTCGACAACCATGTGACGATGAAAGGAGCTGGAGGTGACGATGAAGAGAGAGAGAGAGAGAGAGAGTGTGTGTGTGTGTGTTTGTCTGTGTGAGAGAGAGCGAGGATGGGGTATAGGGTGGGGTGAGGGGGTTATTTTTCAGTTTCTTTATTATTGAAATTATATAAAGGAATAAAAAACAGAAAGGCTAAGAAGGAATTTTTACATTGACCAACAACCACCGGTGCAACTTTTGAAACCATAGGAACCATCCACATCAAATTTTCAATAAATTGGACTAAAACTGTGATTTTAGACAAACCACGGGGACCAAATGTGGAGTTTACTCTAGTATTTACTTATTTATTTTAGAGTAAATTACAATTTTGGTCCCTGTGGTTGTCACAAAATTACACTCCTAGTCATTCTTTTGAAATCTCACATCCAGGGTCCCTGTGGTGACCAAAAACTTGTAGAGACGGTCCCTCCTGGGGTTACCGTCTATTTCCTTCCGTTAAATGCCAATAATAAGACTAAAATACCCCTCCTTTTTGTTCTTTGGTGTATTTGTTATTTTGCTAAAATTCAGGGACTAAACCTGTAATTAACACAAACCACAAACCTAAATCAATGTGATCATGGCGAAAGATTTCTAGATGCGATTTCTAAATCAACACGTACCCAAGTAATGAGATTTTTAGATGCGATTTCTCCTCGATCAATGTCGGAACTGAAATGCGATTTTCTAAATCAATGGGATTTCTAGATGCGATTTCTCCTCAACACGTACCCAAGCTCCGCATCCGGTCTCCTTGGTTCGCGATTTGCAGCAGATAGACGGGAAATAGAGATTCAAGTGAGGAGAGACAGTAGGGAAAGGAAGCAACAACTGAGAGCTTGATTGTAGAAACCGATCAAATCCCTTCCTCGACACCCATGTTCCCGATTCCTTCTTCTTCGTTTCCGGCCACCGTGGACTTCCGTCAATAGATCTTGATTTCCTGATTATATGCTTGAATACATCTGCAATTGCATCTTACCAATCTTGTGGTCGGATTGCTGAAGCCATAGTAGACTGTAATCGGACCTTAGCAATCGCCGTTAGATCCAAATCGAAAGAACGTTACTTGCCCATACTATTCCCCTCTTTCTGAGCAATTGTCGTTAGATCCGAATCCCATCACCGACGATCCCGATGTGGTCCACTGTCAATTCCTCCTCCGGTCTCACCCTCGTCTCAGTGTTTATCACTTCGTTCCTCCTGATTTCATCGTCGGCGTTCGCTTCTGACTATAATCACAATGTTATGTAACGGTTCAGCCTTGGTTTTCCTTTATTTCAGTGGTGGACATTTAGTCTTTAGATCTTGGTCTCGAATGCCCGTATTTGCTATTTCTCATTAGATCTATGTATGGACATTTGTTTAGTTTTTTTTAACAGCGGACATTTGTTTAGTTTGTAAGGAAATCTAGCTCCATAATCTACGTTCCTTGTGTTTCCCCTGAAGCAATCCTCTGTTTCAGTTCTTTACTCTTGGCTTGTGCACCGTCTTAGAACAAACGTGTAATCTTGAAACCCACACCACACGTTGTGAAACAATTATGATTTGTGGTGTTTTCACAAATTTATTATAATTGACGGTTGTAACGCCAAAAACATGTTTATTATATAATTATAATAAAAAGGGCAAAATGGTCATTTTACCTCAAAAGGGTAATTTGGTCTTTTGGACAGAAAAGGACTTGTTTTGTAATAATATTTTAAGTCTTGGACTTAAAATGTTATAATAAACTGAATTTGTGTCATAAATTGTGTAAATGGTGGCAAGAGTTTAAGACTTAGAACTTCAAGGACCAAAAATGTAAATTTTGGAGGTATAAAAGAAAGCACTTGTGCAGAATTTTGAGGGTTACGGGAGAGTTCTAGTGGCTGAAATTCTGCAGAAAACTTGAAGGTTCTTGAAGATTGAAGCTTGGAAATTGGATCATAGCATTTACAAGGGTATAATTGGAAGTTTAGAGGTAAGTTTCCAAGCTCTTGACTAAGTTGTTTTTGGTGAGTTTTGTAGAACTCAAAAACTGCAATTACAGTTATGATTGGGTGTTAAAATTGATGTAATACCTCCATTAAGTCATGCTAGTAAGAGCTTAACTCAAGAAAATGGAAGTAGATTGTTATTTTGGATGAATTTGAAGTTTTGGGGTTGTTAGAACTAAGAACCCTAATTCTTCATATGATTGATTGAGTGTGTTTTGAGGGTTAAAAACCTTGTTAAAATGTAAGGTTTTAGCCTAGAAACAAACCCCAAACGGTTAAGAACAGCATTAAGGACTTAATGGACCAAAACTGCAAGCTACAGTGCATAAATCGCGACTGCCCAGGAGGCAGCACTGGCGCAGGGCGCAGTGCGCCCTATCCTAGGCGCAGTGCGCCTCCAAGGCAGGGGCCAGGCAGGGAACCAAAAATGCTAACTTTTGCTTGGCTTGTCCGATTTCGCTCAAACTTGAACCGTAGGCTCGTTATGGTCTGAAAAGTTTAGGAAAATTTTTATATTGAGTTTTCGACCCCTCGGGGGCACTATAGATCGATTCGAAAGCCTCGGTGAATAGTAAAATTCATAAAAAGTTAGTAAACGGAAAGTTTATTAACTAGGCATTGTTTATAATGATATTGTATTGAACTCTATTGCATTAGAGACAATTAGAATGGTATATTAACCTATAATCATTGTGAAATGAATGAAATTATAGGTACGGGACAAAATCTTACGGATCTCATTTCAAGGCAAGGAACAACAAACGCTAGTTGTAGCAAACCTTCAGGTGAGTAATCTCACTGTTATCCGGTGTGATAATTGTTAAAAGAGCAGCTGCAGGTGGAAATGATTTTGTGGACAAATTTTGACAGAGTATATGATTTGATATACGACAAGACCAGATAAGCCGTGAGTCTGTTATAGACAAGAACGGAACTGTGAGTCAATATATCTATGTAAACTGTTATATAGACAACAGCGGGCTAACCCGTGAGTCTAGGCAACAGCGGGCTAACCCGTGAGCCACAGTTTATTCTGATGAGTTAAATTTGTATAGACAACAGCGGGCTAACCCGTGAGTCTAGGCAACAGCGGGCTAACCCGTGAGCCAAGGCAACAGCGGGCTAACCCGTGAGCCATATTTGATTTTGTATTGCACGATAGTACATATTTGACTTTGTATAGAGAATTTTATTCTTATACATGTTATTCTTGATTTGATTACTCATTGGGCTTTATAGCTCACGGTTTATTTGATATGTCCCTGTAGGTGAGCGTGATCCCGCCAAGGGAAAAGATAAAGTCCGTGACTGAGGACTTAATATTGAAGTGACGACCCGGCTTAAGAATGTATAATATTTTATGTATTGTACTTCGTGATACTCTTGTACTCGCATTATATTAACTGATACCCCTTACTTATGTTTTTATTTGTAAAATATTTGGTTTGAAAAATGAAAATTTTTGGGGTGTTTTTGTTAATAAGTCGGGTGTTACAAGTTGGTATCAGAGCCGTGGTTTAAGTGAACTAGGTGTCTTAGATTAGATTCCTGGACTTAAACCTTGAGAGAAGAACAGATAAATGGACTGTTAGATATATATAAGTTTGTTATTATATATGTAATCTAACGGTTTGCTGAAATTTTGAAGTATGAGAAATACACGAAGCAATCCCACTGGTGCGAATTCGCGTGGAACTGCAAGAAGTGGACCAGCTCGGTCACACGGCTCTGTTGGGCGAAGAGCACCAGCACGGGAACCGGTGGGAAAAAATCCACCTGATATACGAGCTATTGTGGAAGAAGTGGTTAGGCAGATGATGCCTACGTTAACAAATAATCCTAACCCAAGTGGCAATCCTAATCCGAGTGCCAATCCTAATCCTACTGAAGAGGCTGCAAAAAGCGTTCATGACAGGCAGCCGGAAGACGAAAGCCAGGGAGAAAGTCGTGCCCGGGCAGTAAAAGAAACTCAAGGTGGGGAAGCCTCGGTAAAGAAAGTTGGGTGTACGTATAAAGCCTTCCTTGGTTGTAAACCAAAGGAATTCTCGGGGACAGATGATCCAGTCAAAGCCATGGAATGGATCATGCATATTGAGAAGGTATTCCGAGTAAGCAAATGTGCGGATGATGATAAAGTTGAATTTGCCACAAACCAACTTACAAGCGGTGCACTACATTGGTGGCAAACCTACTATAAATCACTGGATCTTGATTCATCCCAATCGATACATTGGGAGCAATTCAAGACAAAGTTCAATGAAGAATACTGCTCGGAAGTAGCTATTCAGAAGTTGGAGGATGAATTCCTACATCTGGAACAGGGTTCCCGATCTGTTCAGGAATATACTCTTAGCTTTCTGGAGAAAGCTAGGTTTGCGGAACACCATATCTACACTAAAAAGAGAAAGATCGACAAGTATGTCCGGGGGTTGACAACCCGAATTAGAGAAATTGTGCAACCGTTGAAACTAACTACTTTCCGGCAAGTGGTGGATCGAGCCACAGAAAGAGAAACAGAACTGAAGCGACAAGAAGACGAGAAGAAAGTTTTGGAAACGAAACGAAAGGCGGAAGACCAAGGTTGGACGCCTCAGAAAAAGTCGCAACAATCCGGGTCTAGGGGAAAAGGCCAGAAAGATGAAGGAAAGTGGTGCGAAAAATGCAGAAAAAGGCACACGGGCAACTGTCGCAGCGATACTGGGTCAGTTAGTTGCCGAAATTGTGGAAAAATGGGTCATTCTACACGGGACTGTCGGGCGGACCGTAGGTGTTTCCAATGCGGGGCTACGGACCATATTCGCCTAAATTGTCCCCAATTGAAATCTGGAGTATACAGTGAAAGACCTAGGGAAGATCAAGTGGGAAAGAAAGAAGAGTCGAAGAACAGGGGACGACCGGTGGCCTCGCAAGCTTTCCAGATGACCGTGGAAGAAGCCCGTGAGAAGACAGATGTGATTACAGGTATCTTTACTCTCAATACCATACCTGTATATGTTATATTTGATCCAGGAGCAACACACTGTTTTGTATCGGAGTCTTTATTGCCTCGCCTGAATGTACCGTTAACCCCAATAGATGAAAGCTTGGAAGTGGCTATAGCGGACGGCCGATATGTTTGGGTTTCTGAACATCTGGAAGGTTGTCAGCTTAAAATCTACGGGACCATTTTCCCTATAGATTTGAAGCCGATGACTACCAATGAATTTGGTATGATTGTGGGGATGGATTGGTTAGCAACGAACTATGCTAATATGGATTGCAGAAATAAAAACATCACAGTGGTAACACCGGATGGAGAATGGATAAAGATTCAGGGTGAACGACCTCGGTTGAGAATGCCTGTCATCTCCTTTGCTCAAGCCCGAAGCTGTATCAGTAAAGGAGGGATGTCCTATCTAGCTTATGTATCGGTGGCTCAACCGATTAAAGTGGGGGTAGCGAATGTGAATGTGGTGAACGAGTTCCCAGATGTGTTTCCAGACGAACTTCCAGGGTTGCCACCAGATCGACAGGTTGAGTTCACGATTGAACTGGTTCCGGGAGCTGCACCTGTTACCCGAGCTCCATACCGTTTAGCACCTTCAGAGATGGTGGAACTGCGAAAGCAACTGGAAGAACTACTAGACATGGGTTTTATCAGACCGAGTACATCGCCTTGGGGAGCCCCTATTTTGTTTGTCAAGAAGAAAGATGGGTCAATGCGCATGTGCATTGACTATCGGGAATTAAACAAGATCACGGTGAAGAACAAGTACCCGCTACCCAGAATAGACGATTTGTTTGACCAGCTACAAGGCGCATCCTACTTTTCCAAGATTGATCTGAGGTCAGGATACCACCAGTTGAAGATAAGGGAGTCAGACATTCCGAAGACAGCTTTCCGAACGAGATACGGTCATTATGAGTTTTTGGTGATGCCTTTTGGGTTAACCAATGCTCCGGCTGTATTCATGGATCTTATGAACCAGGTGTGTCGACCGTTCCTTGATACCTCGGTGATAGTGTTTATTGATGACATCTTGGTGTATTCATGAAGCCAAGCCGAGCATGAAGTGCATCTGCGACAAGTATTGGAGTTGCTTCGACGAGAAAAGCTTTATGCTAAATTCTCTAAGTGTGATTTTTGGCTAAGAGAGGTTCAATTTCTTGGCCATGTAATTAATGCCGACGGGGTGAAAGTCGACCCAGCAAAAGTTGAAGCCGTGATGAAGTGGGAACCGCCTCGAAGTCCAACTGAAGTACGAAGCTTCCTTGGTTTGGCAGGCTATTACAGAAGATTTGTTGAAATTTTTTCCTCAATAGCTGTCCCGTTGACCAAGTTGACCAAGAAAGGCGAAAAATTCACATGGGCCGAAAAGCAGCAAGAAGCATTCCAGAAACTGAAACAAGCTTTATGTGAAGCACCGGTGTTAGCCCTACCGCAAAGCGGAGAAGAGTATGTGATCTACAGCGATGCTTCTAGAGTCGGACTTGGGTGTGTTCTAATGCAGAAAGGCCGAGTCATAGCCTATGCGTCCCGCCAATTAAAAGATGCTGAAAAGAAATATCCAGTTCATGATCTGGAATTAGCTGCGGTGGTTCTAGCATTAAAGCTGTGGAGGCACTATTTATACGGTGTAAAATTTGTCATTTACACGGATCACAAGAGCCTGAAGTAACTCTTCGACCAGAAAGAGCTTAACATGAGACAGCAAAGGTGGATGGACCTACTTAAAGACTTTGACTGTGAAATTCAGTACCACCCTGTCAAGGCGAATGTGGTAGCAGATGCTCTAAGCCGAAAAGAAGCTCCTCTAAAAATTACATCCGCATGCATGGGTGTAGTAAGCCGGTTACCAGAATTGATTCGTTCAGCACAAGAAGAAGCGTGTAAGCCAGAGAATGTAAAAAGTGAAAGAATGGTTGGATATTTAAAGCATTTGGAAGAAAATGCTCAGAAATTGAAGACCTTCAGAGGTCGAATATGGGTCCCAAAACAAGGGGAAGCACAGAACTTACTTCTAGAAGATGCACACTATAGCCGATACGCAGTTCATCCGGGCAGTACCAAGATGTATCGGACGTTAAAACCGATGTATTGGTGGCCTGGAATGAAGAGGGACATTGGAAGATTTGTGGAAAGATGTTTGACATGTCTGCAAGTTAAGTCAAACCATCAGAAACCGTATGGGGAAATACAACCATTGCCGGTTCCAGAGAAGAAATGGGACCATATTACCATGGATTTTGTGACAAAGTTGCCGCGGACACCGCGAGGTTATGATTCTATATGGGTGATTGTTGATCGATTGACCAAATCGGCACAGTTCATACCATATAAAGAAAAGTACAGAGTAGATCAATTTGCAAAAATCTACATTGATGAGGTAATTTGTCGGCATGGATTACCAGCATCGATTGTATCGGACCGAGATAGTAGGTTTACTTCTCATTTTTGGCAGAGTCTTCAAAAGCAATTAGGTACAAAAGTACTTATGAGTACCGCATACCACCCGCAGACCGATGGCCAAAGTGAAAGAACCATTCAAACTTTGGAAGATATGTTGAGGACTTGTGTCCTAGACTTCGGTGGAAGCTGGGAAGATCATTTGCCTTTGGTGGAATTCGCGTACAATAACAGCTATCATTCCAGCATTCAGATGGCCCCGTATGAAGCCTTGTATGGAGCACCGTGCCGTACTTCGACCTGCTGGACTGAAGTTGGGGAAAAGCCGTTGGCTGGACCTGAAATTGTAGCACAGACTGAAGAAAAGATCAAACTGATACGCGAAAATTTGAAGGTAGCTCAGAATAGACAGAAACAGTACGCGGACAAACGGGTGAAACCGATAGAATTCCAAGTAGGAGATATGGTAATGCTCAAAGTATCCCCTTGGAAAGGCTTAATCCGTTTTGGGAAGAAAGGGAAGTTGAGTCCTCGTTTCATTGGACCTTTCCGTATATCCCAAAGGGTTGGAGCCGTGGCGTATCGATTGGAATTACCTAATGAACTTCATGGTATACATGATGTATTCCATGTGTCCTATTTGAGGAAAACATTGTTTGATAAGTCTCAACATATACCTCTTGCTGAAATTGAGGTGGATGAAAAGTTGAGATACCAGGAACAACCTCAGCGGGTGCTAGACCGCAATACTAGACAGCTGCGAAATAAGAAGATCAGCATGGTGAAAGTCCTTTGGTGTCATCACAAAGGTTTCGATATGACGTGGGAGACCGAAAGTGAAATGAGGGAGAAATATCCTCAACTTTTTGTATGATTTCGGGGACGAAATCTCTTAAAGGAGGGGAGAATTTGTAACGCCAAAAACATGTTTATTATATAATTATAATAAAAAGGGCAAAATGGTCATTTTACCTCAAAAGGGTAATTTGGTCTTTTGGACAGAAAAGGACTTGTTTTGTAATAATATTTTAAGTCTTGGACTTAAAATGTTATAATAAACTGAATTTGTGTCATAAATTGTGTAAATGGTGGCAAGAGTTTAAGACTTAGAACTTCAAGGACCAAAAATGTAAATTTTGGAGGTATAAAAGAAAACACTTGTGCAGAATTTTGAGGGTTACGGGAGAGTTCTAGTGGCTGAAATTCTGCAGAAAACTTGAAGGTTCTTGAAGACTGAAGCTTGGAAATTGGATTATAGCATTTACAAGGGTATAATTGGAAGTTTAGAGGTAAGTTTCCAAGCTCTTGACTAAGTTGTTTTTGGTGAGTTTTGTAGAACTCAAAAACTGCAATTACAGTTATGATTGGGTGTTAAAATTGATGTAATACCTCCATTAAGTCATGCTAGTAAGAGCTTAACTCAAGAAAATGGAAGTAGATTGTTATTTTGGATGAATTTGAAGTTTTGGGGTTGTTAGAACTAAGAACCCTAATTCTTCATATGATTGATTGAGTGTGTTTTGAGGGTTAAAAACCTTGTTAAAATGTAAGGTTTTAGCCTAGAAACAAACCCCAAACGGTTAAGAACAGCATTAAGGACTTAATGGACCAAAACTGCAAGCTACAGTGCATAAATCGCGACTGCCCAGGAGGCAGCACTGGCGCAGGGCGCAGTGCGCCCTATCCTAGGCGCAGTGCGCCTCCAAGGCAGGGGCCAGGCAGGGAACCAAAAATGCTAACTTTTGCTTGGCTTGTCCGATTTCGCTCAAACTTGAACCGTAGGCTCGTTATGGTCTGAAAAGTTTGGGAAAATTTTTATATTGAGTTTTCGACCCCTCGGGGGCACTGTAGATCGATTCGAATGCCTCGGTGAATAGTAAAATTCATAAAAAGTTAGTAAACGGAAAGTTTATTAACTAGGCATTGTTTATAATGATATTGTATTGAACTCTATTGCATTAGAGTCAATTAGAATGGTATATTAACCTATAATCATTGTGAAATGAATGAAATTATAGGTACGGGACAAAATCTTACGGATCTCATTTCAAGGCAAGGAACAACAAACGCTAGTTGTAGCAAACCTTCAGGTGAGTAATCTCACTGTTATCCGGTGTGATAATTGTTAAAAGAGCAGCTGCAGGTGGAAATGATTTTGGGGACAAATTTTGACAGAGTATATGATTTGATATACGACAAGACCAGATAAGCCGTGAGTCTGTTATAGACAAGAACGGAACTGTGAGTCAATATATCTATGTAAACTGTTATATAGACAACAGCGGGCTAACCCGTGAGTCTAGGCAACAGCGGGCTAACCCGTGAGCCACAGTTTATTCTGATGAGTTAAATTTATATAGACAACAGCGGGCTAACCCGTGAGTCTAGGCAACAGCAGGCTAACCCGTGAGCCAAGGCAACAGCGGGCTAACCCGTGAGCCATATTTGATTTTGTATTGCACGATAGTACATATTTGACTTTGTATAGAGAATTTTATTCTTATACATGTTATTCTTGATTTGATTACTCATTGGGCTTTATAGCTCACGGTTTATTTGATATGTCCCTGCAGGTGAGCGTGATCCCGCCAAGGGAAAAGATAAAGTCCGTGACTGAGGACTTAATATTGAAGTGACGACCCGGCTTAAGAATGTATAATATTTTATGTATTGTACTTCGTGATACTCTTGTACTCGCATTATATTAACTGATACCCCTTACTTATGTTTTTATTTGTAAAATATTTGGTTTGAAAAATGAAAATTTTTGGGGTGTTTTTGTTAATAAGTCGGGTGTTACAACGGTGGTTGTGGTTGGGAAGGAGACGGTGAATGTTGCTTCGAACACCTCTGTACCTCCATTGCTAACTCCGTTGAAGATTCGTATGATCCAAGAGAGAGAGACAGAATTATAAGTACAATACAGTTTTAGTCCATGAGGGCATTTTCGTCATTTTATCTCCACTTAATGGAGCAAAACAGACGGTAACCCCAAGAGGGACCGTCAATGTAGCGAAAATGTAACCATAGGGACCAAAACTGTGGGATTTCAAAAGGATGACCAAAACTGTAATTTCGTGACAACCAAGGGACCAAAATTGTAATTTACTCTTTATTTTATTCAAACTGTAATACATAGTCATTTACAAAGGTTAAATATATTTTTCAAATAAATTAATGAAAATACTCAAATTCGCTAATAGTTTTTTGAGTACGGTGTATATATATATATATATATATATATATATATATATATATATATATATATATATATATATATATATATATATATATATATATATATATATATATATATATTCCATGAGCAAAAACAGTATAAGGTCTAGTTGAAATTACCAATATGCATGCTTTAAAAAAGATTGTAAATTCAAATCCCATTAGAATCACTTTTCTTATCAATCAAGATTATCAAAATTTAATTGTCTTAGATTTGAATTTGTGACTTGGGCGTTGCTAAGTGCTAACCCTGCACCCGAATAATTTCAGGTACGTATTCTATTCTTTAAGTTTTTCAGATATACTAGTGAAATTTATATTAATCCCTGCAAACTATTTGCGAATTTGAGTTTTTATTTCACTAATTCGTGGCCAAAATTAACAAGCATATTTTTAATAAAGCGTATTTTATTGCAATGAAATGAACCTCGCAAATTCAGAGACTTTATAGCGATTTAGGTGGTCATTTTATAATAAAAGATAATAAATAGGCTAATCAAGTTTTCAACACAGAAGATTTAGTGATCATCTCGGTTCTTTATTTTTTGCCATCGACTTGGCTCTTGTATAGATTGTTTTGAGCTTTTAGATGGAGAGTCGTAATGGGTGGACACAGGTACGTCAGAGGAATTCTAGTACACGTAGTGTAGGCTGGGGTGTTTTTGATAGAATTAGTCCCATGCAAAGGCCCATCTACCGTTCGGGTGAATCGAACGAGCTAATTAGTAAATTTTAGCATCCAATTTATATAACAAAATTTTCTTAGAATATAGGGAATAAATATATTTGTAGTGAATATGAAAAGTTTGGAACTATGATTGACGTGTTTATTGCCAAGAAGAAGTCTATGCTTGGCAAGTTTCAGTTTTGTGTGTTTCATCTGAATTGATATTGTCAACAACCTTATTTGTAATTTATGTTCTCTTTGGTTTAGACACCACAAAATCTTTGCCACATTAACTAGGTCCGATAGTAATGACACTATGATAGTGACGATACTAGTGCTTATAAAAGGGTTAGGAATGCTCATCCACGATTTCATGTGAATTTTGTTTTATGTAGTAATAATCAAGATATTCAAATTATCAAAAAAGAAAGAAAGGATGTCATTCATTTACAATCGATGGACTTTATGGTAGTAGATAAAGATAAGAATGCGGTGATCATTACTAAGGTGAAAGAATTTATGACTATGCCTGGTCTAAAAAACATGTGTAAGGGTGAAGGGTTTTTAAATGTTGATTTGAGATGCATCAGGGGACAATGGAGTTTGTTGGAATTACCAAATGACTAACCTTGTCGTATTTTTCATAATAATGAAACCATAAATTATGGTTCTCTGATATGAAAGAATGGTCAAGAGATTTTGTTCTTTATGAGTGATTGGTTTGGGTGGATATTAAAGGGATCATTTGCATTCTTGGAGAAAGAGTATTCTTAACAAAATTGATTGTAGACAGGATTCAATCGTGTATATATGAATGTTGACCTAGCTGAAAACTTATAAAATAACCATGTGTGTATCACCCCATCCTTCATGTAGACTTTATCCAAAGTATTTAAAGTTATGGTTAATAAAGAATTCATTCATGTTAGAGTCAAGGAGGTTACCACATGGACTCCTTCTTTTATAGAAGAGGACACTAATTCTTCATTGGATGACATTGGTAGTAATCATGATTTGGGTGTCCATAAATTGAAGTAGAAAGTCTCCATTTCACAGAAGTAGGAAGTGAACAAGAAGATAATCCATCAAAGCCTTCTTTTTCTTTTCCTAAAAACAATGATGATTTGGGTGATTCTTATGCTGATTCTAAGGAGTCTTCGGGCCCCCGTATTACTTCGGGAAGCCATTCATGTAAATATGGCAAGAAATAAGCAAAAAAGATATCAACAGTCATAAACCCTCTTGTGCTATTTTTCTGATAAACAACAACCTCTTTTAGCCTAATATGCTAGACCAAAACAACCTTATCTCAAGCTAAATCATGATACACACATGCACGCCAACATGCAACAGGCTATTCTCATTGTTTCATAAATGGCAGTCCAGGATCAATGCGCATTTCTGCATCTCTTTTGGCTGATAGAGTTGTTGGGATTGCTGTTAAGCATATGTCACCTGGTTCGACTACTGCTCTAATATATACACAAGGCTTTACACTTGTTGATTCTATTGAGGTCTTTCACAACTATAATTTGGGACTTGAACTGGATGAGAGCCTACATAGAGATTCTTACAATCATACTTCCTCAAATAGAAAAGCTCTAAAGCATGTGCATCTTATTCCACTCGCCTACCTCGTAATGGGTTCTCAATTAATTAAATAAAAAAATACATATATTGGTATTGGTCAGCTCATTGGTTTCACTACGGAGGGTCGTAAAAAGATATAAATGACATCATTAATATGATAGGAGGACAAGAGTTTCTTAAAAGAATTGACTTTCCATAAATGTTCAAGGGGCTCAACATGTTAGTAAACACACTTGGGTTAGAGGGTTGTGTCAACAGTAGCGATCAAAGTTTTGGGTATTGAAGAAACGAAAATGGTTAATATAAACCTTGATATGGTTATAGTGTGTTGGAGGAAAGTATCTTTTGATTATGAATGATCCAATGCTAGGGGTATTTCTGGTGGCATTCTTGTCATTTAGGACCCTAGTAAATTTGTTAGAAGTAATGTTATTGTTTATGACACTTATATTGCCATTGAAGGTACATGGACATCTAGTGATATGTCTATCGTGTTTGTCACAGTCTATTTCCCTCAAGAGTTGGATAAGAAGAAAAGTATTTGGAATGTTATTCTTGTCGTTCTTAAATGGTTTTAGCATGAAGTTATTGTGATGGGTGTTTCAACAAGTCTTGGGATGCTTCTGAGAGGAATGGTTCATAATTCTGCCCATATTCTATGATACATAATAATCAATTCATCATATTGATGCAGAGTTGATGGATATTCCCCTTTGGGGTTCTAGTTTTAATTCGCGACGTGACGTATATGGGTCGCGATGCAATGGTTAAAGTATGATGATATGTTACATAGAATGTTAGAAAGTACGTTACTATGACTATGCTAGGCATGTTTTGTCACACCCCGCTAAAGCAGAAACACGAGGAATGACAGCAAAGCGGTTCCATAGAAAAGAAATACAGATACATCACAATGTTAAAGTATTTGAGGGTTACAATCCAAAAGTTCAACATAATTAAAACATGTTTTTCAACCAAACAAATTGTTCAAAAGACCCATTTCAATGACAACGTTCCCAAAATGCAACATGCTCAAAGATGAAGACCCGAGATGCACTTACAAATTATTCTCTGAAAAAGCATGAAAAACGAGGGTCAACTATGAAAATAGTTGGTGAGTTCACAGGTTACAAAAATAGAAACTTCATAGTCAATATCAAATTTTTGATAAAGTTTCTATAAATGGAAGTTCGTTGCTAAATAAGAAATGATTTGTATGTGTATAAAATCGAACAATGAGTACACAACCAAACCTATGACTGAACAATGCCCTGTCAAGACTTATGCTTATCGTGACATAAGTAATATGGTAATATGCACTCCATGAATAAGTGAGTGAGGAGTTGTCAATTCCTAATAGCGCTATTCATAATGACCAACGGCTCAAAAAGTTATAAGTTGGGTAAGGTTCAGGGACTTGATACGATAAGTTCTCAAAGTTCAAATGGCATACACTTACATAAATATATAAAGAACATATTGAACGAACAATTTAGTACAACAACATAAGATAGTACGATCATGTTTTTCCACCCCAAAATAATAAAAATCGTAAAGTGGGGCTGTGAATACTCACTGTGAGATGAAAATGGCACTATCGACGCTTGCGAGCAATCCATGTATCTCTTATCGGGAGCCTATGATAAGGGGAAATACGCTAGTGAGATTCTAGATTAGTCATCTATCACTAATATGCTTATTTCTACGCAGAAAATGCCATTATTGGTTCCAAAGGTTGAATTCATATAAAAATACAACCATATTCAGAATTATTAATTTTTTTTCATATTGTTACACTTGTGAACAATTCCAAATGACAAATTTTACAATTGGAATCTTATTATATATCTACGTTTTAACGTTTAAACGTGCCCAAATATATGAAAAATTAAGAACCTTATAAATGAATATTAATAGTTACCAACTATAAAATTTCATTCCTTAGTATAAATAAAAGTTTATTTGAAGTTTTCATAATTTTTGTACATTTTTAATTATTTATTTTCCATTAAATTTCTTGAAAAATACCCTAAAATTCATGGAAAATAGAAAAACAAATTTATACATTTGCCCATTCTTTTTGGATACGTTATATGACTTATATAACTTGCCAAAATTATCAAAACATGTTTTGGAATTAAAACAACCCAATTTTTATAATTGTTGCATATTCCTGTTTTGCACATCTTGTGCTTTTAATCCAAATTATTAGTAAACGATTAAGTTAAGTTCTCAAACTTTTAAATCCAGATTGAGGCATTTTATTAGGTGTCTATACTCATTTGTAGAATTTTTAGAACATTTTTACCCTGTTTTCCCTATTTTTGTTCATTATTTTACCAAAAACACTTAAATTCGTGAAAAATATTAGTAATGAGTTCTGAAAAATTTTGGAAATTTTTTTATAAATATATTATATTATCTAGAAGTCTCGAAAATTTCCTCTTGCCACTTTTACAGGATATTTTCTGACTTAATGATTTATTTTGGTAAAACATACATAAATCAAAAAGTGTATCAAAAAGATGCAAAAGGTCTGAAATTTTTTGGGAACCACACACATACTTTATAGGTTCACCTGCAATTTTTTGATATTTTATTTCCTTTGACAAGTAATTTAAGTGAATTATAGCTATGAATTATTGTCATATTTTTATAGAACCAAGAAAATTCGAATTAGCCTCTGAAATTTTTCCACTTAAACTTTTCATATTCTTAGCTACTTACCATAAATCGGACCAAGTTAGATAAATTGTTTAATGTAATTTTTGTAGATTTATGATCTTTCCATGCACCTTGTAGATTTATCTTTATTTTTGTAGATTTATGATCTTTTCATGCACCTTGTAAGGTTTTTAGCATTCAACTTTGGTTTTTATGACTTAATCCATAAAGATGATCCCATGCATGAAGGTTTAAACATCATGCATGTGTCTTAAAAGTTCCAAAATCAGATTTCTACAAGAATTTATCATGCATGTCATGATTTTTATATGTAACACTTGAAAACATGCATTTATCTTGATTTTTGACATAGATTGGTCATGGAAATTCACATGCATGCAACATTCTTGATGTTTCATGTGAATTTCTACCATCATCATCATCAAATTTTTTGGGGTTAATATAACCCATGGTTTGTTTCAAAAAGAAAGGTGTAAAAGTGAAGATATGTTCTTAAAATCATAATTAAGGAAATGCTAGAAAAATGAAGTAAAGCAGCATGCATTGGATTTTACCTTGAAGAACACCTAGTATGATCCGATTTTTGAGCTTGAAGAGAGTGTTTTTGGCTGATAATTTTCGTGAGAGAGAGAGAGAGGTGAGAAGAGAAAGTCTTGAGAGGAAAGTGATTGTTGAGTGTTGGAGAAATGAAAAGAGAAGATGGAGTGTAAGTATATCTAAAATGATGAACCAAAAAGCAAATCTTGCATGGGGGAGGGGGTGGCCAGATTTTGTATAGCTCCCCACACCATTCATTTGATTTTTTTTATAAAGTTTATTTTATATTTTATAAAAACCTAGTCATTTTTATAAAATTTTGGTTTAAATGTGACTTATTTTGACTTATTTAGCTCAAAAATATTAAATAAATGTTAGGAACCAAAAATTTTCATTCCTAGTTATATTTAATAATTTAATTAATTTAATTTGATATTATAAGTCTTATGGTGAAATTTATAAATTTTTAGACATCAAATTTATAGATTTTGAGTTTTTAAGACTTTTTAAGGTTTTTATGACCAAATTAAAACCTTATAATTATAATAATGTGAATTTTAATATTTTCACTTTATTTTAAGTTGTTCATAATTATTTTTAACTGTAAAAGATATTTATAGTCGTTTTTAATTGTTTACTGACATTTTCCGTAGAAATTGAATAATTCACTTGAATTGTACTAGTAAAGCATAATAGTTCTTGATTCTAATTGGATTCGAGCATCTAAAAGTTTTATGACCTATTTCTATAATAAAGTCAAAATAAAAAGTCTAAGGTAACTGATTTAAGTCAAAGTTTGACCTGAAATTGACAGTTGTCACATGTTTGGTCGTGACGCGATGCGTATAGTGTTTTGACGGTGATCATTTGACGTAGAATGGTCGAGGAGCGAAGGGATATGCTTCGCGATGCGACAGCACGACAGATGTAAAAATGATCAATTTTTATTGGTCCAAGTCAGTTTAAATGGGTTTAACCCATTGGAACATCGATTGACCCAAAGAAAATATGATATATCGGTGTGTAAATGCAGTAGAAATCATTCACAACTCTCCCAAAACACTCTCAAAGCTTTAGTGTGTGTGTGTGTGTATGTGTTCTTGGTGCTTGAGTGTGTGTGATAATTTCTTGAAGGATCCAAGTTGTTAGGAAATAGGTAAACAAATAAACTTAACACTTAAGTTCACCTAAAGATCTATGTTTTCTCTATTTGAATCTATAAGCAAGAACATCTAAAGAAACCCTATAGGCATTATCGAAAATTACTAAACCAAGATTAGGGTTACATACCTTTTAGTTGATCTTTTGGAAGCAAGCACCACAAGCATTGTGTCTCAAATGGTTCACACCCAAGCTAGCAAGCAGAAACACAACAGAGAAAGGGGATGATAGTCTCAAAAAATGGCACATAATATGGGAGCCAGGATGGGGTATTTATAGCCTCAAGGGTGTTAGCAGATAAGCCTTAGAGATAAGCCTTATTTGAATTTAAACCAGATAAACCTTTTATCTTAAATTCAAAACACTATCAGCTGCCATAAATAACTTTATTCATTTATTTATTATTTTCAAAAAGTATAAGGATATATATATCCTTAATTTTTGTCCAATAAATAATACTCCGAATTATCTATTGCTCAACTATTGAACAATTACAATTCAGCCCCTACATTTTTAATTAATCTAATTAATCCTAAAATTAATTCTAATTAATTATTGATTAATTATTAATTAAATATTACTATTTCTAATTAATATATTATTTCCATAATATATTAATAAACTATTTATCTTGATTTATTAATCACATAATAAATCAACCTCTATCTCTAAAAGTCATCATGTCCAATTGCTAGGTTTGAGTGCAACCCAAAAGGACCGTGCTACTATCAATTCAAGTATATACCAATTATAATTATTTCTTAGACACCTAATCTAACAGTCTCCCTTTTGGATAAGTCTATAACTATAACTGCCAGTATAACTTATGAATCGATCAGTAAATTGTAACTTCCAAAAGCCGCTGCCGAACTATAACCCAGTCAGTTACGCGTACTAAGATAAGTGATCATATAATCCTCCGTTCTACAAGATATCATTCAGGCATGAGACATGGATTGGAATCAATCTCATTGTCCAAGACTTTGTTTCCCGATTTTTGATTTGTGATGATATAGGACTTCTAATCGAACACATCAATTTAGTCCTGGCTGGGCCCAACACTATAAGTCAACACCAAATCACTAAGGGTCCCAAAGATATCGCTTTTCTCGTTAGGAAAAAGTGAACGAATAAACTTTGACTCATATGCTTGTATCCTTTACTCATCAAATCGCGCATGACAATACGTCTTATAACATCGAGTTGCCGATGCGTTTACAAACTACAATGTACAACCGACTTATAAATTACAAATCATATATCTCCATTTCAAGATCATAAGATATTATCGTCTCATAATTACTCGTGATGGAATCCATGAAGTAATTTTTTGAGCGTGGGTTTATCCAATACTCAAATCCCCATTTCCAAGTACTCATGAACATTGCAGCAATACTATTGCTATGTCTAACATCCTTAGAGAATCTACAATTCAATTCATGACAGTCTTAATTCACTACTTACTTCTAAAAGTATGAGCGACTGTGGAATTTGAATAATCATATTATTCGGGAAGTAAAACATGCAAAATGAAACACAGTAATAAACAATTGACAAAAGGCAGTAACAAACTCATAAATAAATCTCTATTATTTAATCACCAGAAGTGAATTTCATTTACTTTGTTACAAGTTTCAAACTAACTATCTAACTACTAAAACTAATATCATCTCTCAGACCAATGCTCCTAGCATGCTGACTGTGCTTGACCCTACTCAGAGCCTTCGTCAAAGGATCTGCAGGGTTATCTTCAGATGATACCCTTTTCACGATTGGGTGACCTTCTTCTACTCTATGTCTGATGTAGTGGTACATTCTGTCGATATGTCTGGACTTTCCATGATCTCTCGGTTCCTTAGTCAAGGCAACTGCTTCTTCATTATCGTAGAATAGTTCCATTGGCTCCTGAATGGTCGGGACTACTCCAAGGTCACCGATGAAGTTCTTCAGCCAAGCTGCTTCGTTTGATGCTTCACTTGCAGCTATGTAGCTAACGTTTCCTGTTTAGAACTATTCCAAGTTACCGTTCCACAATTTAGAAGAAACACTTAGACCGACTGAAACCGAAAGTTGTCTCTATCTGTCTGGAAGCTGGTGTCACTGCACCCACTCACTCTCAGCCTATCACTGCCACCAAGGACTAGAAGCATGTCCTTCGTCCTCCGCAAATGCTTGAGAATGTTCTTAACTGCTGTCCAATGAGCTTTGCCCGGATTTCCCTGATAGCGACTGACCATGCTCAAAGCAAAGGACATATCAGGGCGAGTACATGTCATAGCGTACATGATCGACCCTAAAGTCGAAGCGTAAAGTACCCGAATCATATCAGCTATCTCTTCTTCTGTATTAGGACTTTGAGTCTTACTTAATTCGGCATTGTTGTAGATAGGTAGCTCTCATTTCTTGTAATTTTCCATACTAAACCTTTGTTGTACCATATCCAAGTATGTACTTTGACTAAGTCCAATTAGTCTTTTCATTCTATCTCTCAAAATCCTTATCCCGAGAATATAGGCGGCTTCTCCTAGGTCTTTCATGGCAAAACACTTTCCAAGCCAAGACTTAACTTCTTGCAAGGTTGGAATGTCCTTTCCCATGAGCAGTATGTCATTGACATACAATACCAAAAAAGTCACTATACTCCCACTAGCCTTGATATACATGCAGGACTCATCTTCACTCCTAGAGAAACCAAATTCTTTAACTTTCTCATGGAAGCAAAGATTCCAGCTACGAGATGCTTGTTTTAATTCATAGATGGTTTTCTCAAGCTTGCACACTCTATTTGGAAACTTTGCATCTACAAAACCCTCTAGTTGATTCATATAAACATCCTCAAACCAACTTCTCGTTAAGGAAAGCGGTTTTGACATCCATCTGCCAAATTTCATAATCATGAAATACAGTTATGGCGAGCATTATCCTAATAGACTTTATCTTGGCTACTGGTGAGAATGTTTCATCATAGTCAACCCCCAGGGGTTTGAGTGAATCCCTTCGCAACCGGTCGAGCCTTGAAAGTGTGTACCTTTCCATCCATGTCAGTCTTATTCTTGAAGATCCATTTGCACCCAACTGTCTTTCGACCTGGTACATTATCAAGCAAATTCCAAACTTGGTTGTCATACATGGACTTCGTCTAACTGTCTATTGCCTCTTTCCATTTAATAGCCTCAGGGCATGCCACTGCTTCTTTGTAGTTAGCTAGCTCATCCAAATTTGTTAATGTCCTATCACTGACAAAGGTGCCACCATCTGTAGTAATATGGAATCCATAGAACTCAGGTGGCATGCTAACTCTGCTGGAACGCCTAAGAGGTAATGAATTGTTTATCGGTTCAACATGAACTTCTTCCTCTGATTGAGTGCTAGTATCGTCTAAGGTTCCTTCACTGAATGACTCTTGAATTTCTTCAAGGTCAATGGTACTCCCACAGTCCCACTGTTCTCTTTGAATATGAGCTCTCTCTCTCTCTCTCTCTCTCTCTCAAGACTCCTCTTCGTGCTAAAAAAACCATGTTCTCACTAGGTTTGTAGAACAAATATCCAAAGGACTGCTTTGAGTAACCAATAAAAATACACTTCTCACTTCTAGCTACTAGCTTGTCATGAGTCTGTCGTCTTACGAAAGCTTCACAACCCCAGACTTTGATATGTGCTAACGAGGGAACTTTCCCTGTCCATATCTCGTGAGGTTTTTGGAAACCTTCTTTGTAGGGATAAGATTAAGGATGTGGGCGGCTGTCCCTAAGGCATAGCCCCAGAACTCGACTCATCATGGAAGGAGCCATGTCTAACAAGGTCCGATTACGCCTGTCAGCCACACCGTTCAACTGTGGTGTCCTAGGAGGAGTCAATTGTGAAACTATTCCACATTCATTTAGATAGTTATGGAACTCGATACTAAGATACTCTCCGCCTCTATCGGATCTAAGCATCTTTATCTTCCTGCCCAATTGATTCTCGACTTCATTTTTGAATTCTTTGAACTTTTCAAAGGTTTCTGACTTGTGCTTGATTAAGTAGATATAGCCATATCTGCTGTAATCATATGTAAAACTCACATAGAACCGATTAACATCCTTTGTGGATGATCTGAAGGGTCCACACACATCCGTGTGTATGAGATCCAACAAACCTTCACCTCTTTCACAAGATCCCGTGAAAGGTGATTTTGTCATCTTTCCTAAAAGACAAGATTCGCACGCATCATCTGACCTTAGGTCAAATGATTCCAACCATCCATCTTTTTGGAGTTGGGCAATGTGTTTCTTGTTAATGTGTCCAAGACGACAATGCTACAAGCATGCTTTGTCTGTACCATTAGACGAATCAATATTAAAGACATTATTACCTAAATTATCTACACACATCACAGTTTCATACACATCATTGCAAGGTAAAGCTTCAAATATAAAAACACCATTTTTATAGACTGAAATAGAACCATTTATATCATCAAACAAATATGTATAACCTTGTCTGAACAATGCATGAAAAGAAATAATATTTTTTGTCATTTCTGACGAGTAACAATAATTTATCAAATCTAAACTAACAACATTACTAAGCACTAGACTATAAACTCCAATCTAGGTAATAGGAGACGATTGACTATTTCCCATGATCGGGTTCATCCTTTCGTGCTCCACCTCGTCACTTTCTCTTAGTCCCTGCAAATCAGAACAAATGTGACAACCACATCCTGTATTAAGGACTCAAGAACGAGAAGATGATGAGTTATTATATAGTGTATATACCTGCAGAAGATGGATTCACCTTGCCATCCTTAATGTCTTGCAGATACTTTGGGAAACTTCGTTTCCAATGCCCTTTCTCGTTGCAGTAAAAGCAATCGGACTCTTTGGGTTTTGAGACGGGAGGAATATCAGAACTGGACCTGGCCTTTGGGCCATTGCTAGATGACCCGCCATGGGCATTGCTTTTCTAGTTCTGCTTGGGAGGACCTTTCCTCTACTTCCCCTTTCCATGTCTAATGGCCAGAACGGGAGCACTGGAAGAAGTAGAGGCTAAACATTTTCCCTTCATTCCTGCTTCAGCGGTCTGTAGTAGGTTGTGCAACTGAGCCAATGTGGTCTCACTGTTGTTCAAATGATAAGCCAGAATGAACTGATCATAACAACTTGGTACGGAGTTCAGGACTATATCAATAACCAGCTCCTCATCAAAATACACATTTAGCTTGATAAGGTGTTCCACGTATCGTTGCATTCTCTGTACGTGGCCGCATACAGACTCTTCCACTTTCATTTTTCATGCCATAAGGGCCTTGACTACGTAGTATTTTCCCTGACGAGCTCGTTTATGGAACTTTTCCATAAGGTCCTTGTTCATCTCATACGACCAATAGTCCTCATAAAATCTGTGTAATTCAGGGACCATAATGGCGACCATGATGCAATCCACTTTGGTTGCATCATTGCAGTGTTTCTTGTAGGAGGCTAGTTCTGCAGGAGTAGCATTCTCTTCATCAATTTCTATGAGCTCTTTCTCGTGAACATATTCCTTGTCCTTGAATCTATGAGCCATTTTGATGTTTCACATCCAGTCATTGAAGTTGGTGCCATCCAATGTCACCTTTGAGTAGAGCAAAAGGATCGAAGAGAAGCTATGGTTATTGTGGGAAGCAAATGGGGGAGCAGAAGCATCAGCAGAAGTAGACATCTATAAACGGAAGGTAGTTTTAATTAGATAATAATACTACTTAATATATTAACCCAAAAATAAATATTAAGGCTAGGACCCAACTATATAATTCACAACTTAGAAGAGGGATGTCGTAATCTAATTGTAAATTTTATAAAGGTAGGTAAATGACGATTTACCAATTCCACCGCGGAAGGTAATCAAATTAAATGAAATTCTTAGGTATTTTTGAGATTCATTGAAACTATTAAATGACATGTTTAATCTCGGATTATGCTCTTCTATTTGTGACTAGGATACCGATGATCACAAACAAGATGTGAATAACCATCCAAATGTGCTTGGTAACCTTAATGTCATTTATCATCTCGATTGATGTGCTAGTAAACCACACACACTCCATCAACAATGATAATTATGAGATACCCATTACAACCCTTTATTAGTCCCTATTAGTGTGCTGGTAAACCAACACGCTCCACTAATGACTTATAAAGTGTAATGTGCAATTCCATGGGTTAGCATATTTTTCACATTTTTCCTAAATTAACTAGATTTGATATTTTTATTAAAAAGGTTCTAGTACTTTCTTTTAATAGCATTATACTTTTAATGAGATTAAGTGTCCTATCAAATCCGTTCTGCTAACGACCCTCCACTAATCAAGGAAGCGGTGGGTGAGAGTGGACACCCCATTTAACTGCCATTTTATAGGTAGTTTCCTTATACCCCCCTTATAGATTAGCTTCGTGAATAAGGCATACTAGCGATTTGACTGACTGATATATATATATATATATATATATATATATATATATATATATATATATATATATATATATATATATATATATATATAAACATTTTATAATAATATATATAAGATGTATTTTAAACATTTTAAAATAGTTGGTTTATTTATTTAAAATTTTCAAGAATTAATTCTAATTAATTTAAATTTAAAATTAAACCAAAATTGATTTAATATTTATCTTTTAATTTAACAATTAATAAAATAAATTAATTCAAATAAGTATTATCTAACTAAATTAATCAAATAATTTAATCCAAATCCTTACCCACTAATTATCGAAAATAAGGATAAAGGGTTATCCAATTATTAATTAATCATAATTATCAAAAATAGAAAACCCCTAAAATAAAACCCTAAAAATCGAAAAAGTGGGAGGGGGATGGCTAGGGTTTTAGAAACCCTAGCCCAAATTGGCAATTTGAGGCTATTAGGGTTTTATTTCTATAAACCCTAATTTTACAGTTCAACAATTATAACAATTCAATAGAAAACAGCCAATAGCTCTGATACCACTGTTAGGAAAAAGACAAACAAATAAACTTAAACACTTAAGTTCACATGCAACCTAAGGATCTATGTTTTCTGTAATTGAATCTATAAACAAGAACATCTAAAGAAACCTTATAGGCATTATCAAAAATTACTAAACCAAGATTAGGGTTACATACCTTTTAGTTGATCTTTTGGAAGCAAGCACCACAAGTATCGTGCCTCAAATGGTTCACACCCAAGCTAGCAAGCAGAAAGACAATAGAGAGAAGGGAGGGGAGTCTCAAAAAGACAACAGAGAGATGGGGTATTTAGAGCCTCAAGGGTGTTACCCAGATAAGCCTTATTTAATTTTAAATCATATAAACCTTTTATCTTAAATTCAAAACCCTATCAGCTGCTATAAATAACTCTATTTATTTATTTATTATTTTCAAAAATTATAAGGATATGTATCCTTAATTTTCGTGCAATAAATAATCTCCCGAATTATGTATTGCTCAACTATTGAACAATTACAATTCAGCCCCTGCATTTTTAATTAATCCCAAAATTAATTTTAATTAAGTTCTGATTAATTATTAATTAAATTAGGGATGGCAAAAAAACCCGAACCCGACGGGGCAACCCGAAACCCGAGCAAAAAAACCCGAGACCCGAAACCCGAAAATTTAGGGTATAGGGTCGGGTTTGGGTCTCCTTGCCCCGACCCGACCCGACCCGATAAGTATATATATATATATATATATATATATATATATATATATATATATATATATATATATATATATATATATATATATATATATATATATATATATATATAATATTTATATTCAATGACCCGAAACCCGACCCGAAAACCCGAAACCCGATAGGGCATCGCCCCGAACCCGACCCGAAACTTTTAGGGTCGGGTATGGGTCTCGCCGCCCTGACCCGAACCCGACCTGTTGCCATTCCTAAATTAAATATTAATATATTTAATTAATATATTTTTCCTATAATATTAATAAACTATTTATCTTGATTTATTAATCACATAATAAATCAACCTGTCTCTCTCTAAAAGTCATCCTGTCCAATTGCTAGGTTTGAGGGAAACCCAAAAGGACTGTGCTACTATCAATTCAAGTATATACAAATTATAGTTATTGCTTAGACACCTAATCCAACACAAGTGTCTTCCAAATGCAAACCAAGGAAAGCTTCATAACTTGAGGTAATCTCTTAGCTTTTGGTTAGGTTATAATCTTTGTATGAGAAATATGTATGAACCTTAGTTTTTGATTATGGATTTCTAAAATGATTTATTGTTAGATATGTGCTCCTAGAGGTTGTTTAATCTCTCTGTTAGTAAAAATAATGATTGATATGTATAAAATCAGAAGTTGTATTGGATCGATTGGTTGGAACATTAGTTGATAAATATAACATGAAATTTGATGGATGATGATGTTATATGTTGTTTTGATGAGATGTTTGATACGAGGTTATTACATCCTCATGAAAACACCATCATAATTAATGAAATCCAATTATGGGACAAAATTTGTATGTATGCAAATCATGATGAATCATTAAGTTTAAGATCAATGAACCTTTATGTGTTATTGATGTTAGCAAGTATCTAATATGTATTAATGATATTGAACTCCTTAGGTTTTGAAGGAGTAAGGTTCAAAGGAAGTAAAGAGCAAGAGTTAGTGAAGGACGAGTTAGACTTCTCTAACTAGATAGAGTGAATACATGTAGCTATTCCCAAGTTGGGGATATATGATGGAATACTCATGAAATGTTGAATGTTTTATGAATATATATATATATATATATATATATATATATATATATATATATATATATATATATATATATATATATATATATAAATTATCCATTGGTCATAGTTAAGTCTTTCCTATCTAGGAAAGTAATGTGTTGGCTTCTATCTATAAAAAGCTTAATTGGTTGGCATATTGAGAAAAAAATGAATTAAATAAATGCATGCAAAGAATGAATCAATGAATGAATAAGCTTTCCTTGGCATATGTAGTCTTTATAATGAGACTTAACATAATCTACCAGTATAGTAAATATTCTCATCGTGAGATAGACGTCCTAAGATCATGGTACTAAGATGGTCTAATCAAGTTTTTTCTATTTTGGTAAAAGATACTTTGGGGAGAACCACCGTGTTGTGAGTTTAGCCTTAAGAATGGAAATGTAATTATATGAATAAGACCAATCAATAAGAAACTAATGAAAATAATAGAGCCAAGTATGATATGACGTCAAGTATGAGACCGAAATGGATAATGATTATGAAAGTATGATGAATGTGTATACATAATGTAAAGACCTTTACTAGATGATGAAAATATGCTATGAATGTTATATGTCTAATCCCATGTATCTCACAAGACTTCATAGTCTTACGTATTCCCTTATGTTATGTATTCCAGGGGCTAATTCTAAAGCATAAATGCCTATGATGAAAGAATAGAAGTAGTGGAAAAGTCTCTAATGTAAAGTGATGTAATATATTATGATGTAATTTTGTCTTGCTAGCTATGGATTATGGTTCAATGTTGGTAACACTCATGGTTTTTGTTTAAACACATCTTGATGGTCGGGTTGAACCCACCTTATGATGTACAATATATAAATGAAATAAGATAATAGTTACTGAACGAGGTGGACATCATTTTATAATTCCAGAACCATGTAAAAACCCTTATTCTATGTCATGCATTCTTTATGGTAAAATGAAGGAGTTCTTTTCCACCCAGTAAATGGTATATTTTTGCAATAATAAGGGCTTTTTAATGTTAATTTGAAGTGTTTGGGAGGTTTATGGTTAATGATCGGATTGCTAATATAACATGCTCATGATAGATTAAGTGAACATAAAGGTGGTTTACCGAGTTAATCCCTTTGTCCCCCAAGGTTCTGTGATAAAAAAACATATTAATTTATATGGATATTGAAGTATTGTCTTTGAAATCTTGGGGGTAAAAATTCTTTCAATAAGATAAATAATAAATGGGGATCAATGGTTTTATATAGATAATGTTAAAGATGAAATTTATATAGCACTCAGTTGCGTATTAAGACGTCACACATGAACATTATATTCGATCTTTATAAGGTGTTGGTTGATGGTTTAAAGTATATGGTGTGAGTCAAGGAAGTAACTGGGTGGATGCCTAATTTTAACGATGAAGATAATAATTCATATGAGGGAGATCCATGAACTCCTAATTTTTTGAATTTTCATCCAATAGAAAACGTGGTTAGATTAATCTAGCAAGTAGTAAGTTAGGGTCATATCCAACAACGTTTATGGTTAACAAGTTTGATTCCAACAACAGAAAAACTTTCCAATTAATCATGTGGAAGTGTTAACTTTAACTAAAAGAATATGTTTTTAATATATATGGAAAAGCGTAACAACTGATAATTTCATGTTTGAAATCCAAAGTCGTATGGTAATAAAGTTTACAAATTTTGTATTTGTTTAAGTTACATAGACATATTAATTGTATTGTTAATATTTCATGACTGTGATCAAACTATGTATACCTACACCCCCTATCTACACATTACTTTGAATGCTTGGACATGATGGGGAAGACCATAATAGACTTTCCTTACACTTAAAAATAAATTATAGGTCAAGTAAAAATATTAAATTACTAAAACTTGAATAAATCAAAATGAAATAACCATATAACAAATCTAAAAGTTTCAAACATAAATGAAATACTAAAATAAAATAAGTTTATTTTGGAAGTTTAAAATCATATAGATGTTTAACAGATTAGATGAGAAAAGATAAAAATAAAACCTATGATAAAAAGGAGAAAAATGATTAAATTTGAGAAAATCCTATAAAATCATGTATGGAATAGATTGAAAGCTTAAAACTTTATGGAATCAACATAAAAAGTACTATATGATATTGAAGGGTTTCTATGCAATCAATGAACACAAAATATTCCTAAGGTTCACATTCAACCCTAATAAGATCTATGTTTTCTTCTATGAAGATTAGAACTAAAAACCTAAAGGATACAATTCAATTCTAAAGAAGAATTAAGAAAACCAACCTTTGATCTTATGATCCTTCAAGCAAGTAGCAAAAGAATCCTGCCTCAAATGCAAGTCACACCCAAGTGATGGAAGAATCAGTCCAGCAGAGTAATTCTAGAGAGATGGAGGCGTGGGATTTAGGGCATCCAGGGGGTTCCTTATATAGCCTCCTAGGGTTACACCTGAAACCCTAGAAAGCCTCCAAGTGGACAAGGCTTTTGGATACTTGGACCAGACTCCCCAAAACCCTAATAGGGTTTCGCCAAAACCCTGGAGGCTCCTCCAGGGTGGCGCCAACTTTGCCCCAGGTTTTTACCTGGCCAGTTATTCAACTATTGAAGAAATGCCAAACAAGTCCCTGCACCTTTTAATTAATTAATTTAATCACTGAATTAAATCCAATTAATTCTAGATTAAATCTTAATTAATTATTATAGTTTCTAATTAATATATTAACACTTAAATATATTAATAAACCATATATATATATATATATATTCTATTGATTTATTATACAATTAATAAATCAACTATTCTCTCTACTGAACTATATATCTATCCTCCATCTATGAGGGCAACCCAAATGGACTTTGCTTTTATTCATAAGATAAATACAATTATAAGTCATGGCTTAGACACCTAATCCAATAGTCTCCCACTTGGATAAGTCTATGACTTTAATTGTCTGAACTCTGACCCAGTCAGTTCTGTCTAAAGATAAGTGATCTGATGATCCTCCGTCCAACAGGATATTTTCTGACTCAAGACATGGACTAACATCAATCTTGGTTTGATACTCTGTTTCTCGATTTCTGATTTGCATATGACTTTAGAGACTACTAATTGAACACATCAATTAGTCCTGGTTGGCCAACACTTTCAGTCAACTTCAAAATCATCGAGAGGCCTACAGATATCTGTTTCCCATCGGGTTAGGGGACGGATAAGTTTCGACTTATATGTCCATATCTTTTGCGGGTCCGAATACATACAACAATGCGTTTTATAACACCGAGTTACTGGCGCGTTTTTCGCATTGTCAATAAGCACTTGTATCGCAAATAATAGATCATATCTCTCCACTTAAAGATCACCGGATATTATCGTCTTAACATTGTTCGTGAGATAATCCATGAAGCAATCTGTTAAGCGCGGGTTTATCCAATACTCAAATCTCTATTTTCTAAGTACTCATGAACGTTGCAGCAGTCTTATTGCAATGTCTAACTCATTAGACAGTCTGCAACCTATTCATGACAGTCTTAGTTCATACTTACTTCCTAACAGTATAATCGATTGTGGAGTTTTAAATAATCTAATTATTAAGGAAGTTAAACATGCAAATATAGAAACACAGAAATAAACAATTGACAAAGGCAGTAACAATACTCATTTATAAATCTCAATTATAAAATCACCGAGTCAATTACATTTATACTGTTACAAGTTTCTAATCTATCTAATTGCTAAAACTAATATCATCCTTCAATCCAATGCTCCGAGCATGCTGATTGTGCTTGATCCTATTCAGAGCCTTAGTCAAAGGATCTGCAGGATTGTCTTCTGATCATACTCGCTTAACCAGTAAGTGCCCTTCTTCTACTTGATGTCGAATGTAGTGGTAATTTCTTTCGATATGCCTGGACTTTCCATGGTCTCGCGGTTCCTTTGTCAAGGCGACCGCTCCTTCATTATCGCAGAAAAGTTCCACCGGGTCCTGAATGCTCGGGACAACTCCAAGGTCCCTGATGAAGTTCTTCAACCAAGCCGCTTCCTTAGATGCTTCACTTGCTGCGATGTACTCTGATTCGCACGTTGAATCAGCCACCGTTTCCTGCTTGGAATTTTCCAAGTGACCGCTCCACCGTTCAAAAGAAATACCCAGCCCGACTGGGACCGTCCACTATCCCTATCTGTCTGGAAGCTGGCATCTGTATATCCACCCACTTTTAACTCATCACTGCCACCAAGGACTAATACCATATTCTTTGTCCTTCGCAGATACTTGAGTATGTTCTTAACTGCAATCCAATGTGTTTTTCCAGGATTACCCTGGAACCGACTAACCATGTTCAGTGTATAGGATACGTCGGGACGAGTACATGTCATAGCTTGCATGATCGACCCTACTGCCGAAGCATAAGGCACCCGACTCATTTCAGCTATTTCCTCATCGGTACTCGGACTTTGAGTCTTACTCAATTTAGTATTACTTTGGATTGGTAACTCTCCCTTTTTGGAATTTTCCATGTTAAATCTCTTTAACACCTTTTCCAAATATGTACACTGGCTTAAACCTATCAATTTTCTTTTTCTATCTCTAAGTATTCTTATCCCGAGAATATAAGCCGCTTCCCCTAGGTCTTTCATGGCAAAATACTTCCCGAGCCAAGCCTTAACATTTTGCAAGGTCGGAATGTCGTTTCCCATGAGCAGTATGTCATCAACATACAGCACCAGGAAAGTGACTATACTCCCACTAGCCTTGACATATACATAGGACTCATCTTCACTCCTAGAGAAACCAAACTCTTTGACTTTCTCATGGAAGCAAAGATTCCAGCTGCGAGATGCTTGCTTCAACCCGTAGATTGATCTTTCAAGTTTACATACTTTATCAGGGTGCTTTGTGTCTACAAAACCTTTTGGCTGACTCATGTAAACATCTTGTAACACCCAGTTTCTCATACAAAGTACACCCAAAAATTTTAAAACAATTACACATTTAATTGGGTATATTTGCACTCAAACCAAGGATCAAGCTGTTATCATTATAATAATTACACAAAAAGGTCCTTACAAAATATATGACCAAGTGTTACAATTAAATTTACTTCGGCTAAGGACAGGCTCTAAACTTGTCCGTCTTTTCTTATCACATGCCTCCCCCTATCACAGCTATAGATACCTGCAAAACAGCATAACACTCAAGTGTAAGCTTATAAAAGCTTAGTGAGTAAATATTAATCATACTCCACGAATCCTTCTCAATGAACATCCTCATCTTCCTCTCTTGCTATTCTCACTAGCAAGTAACCATCTTCTCTTATGTTCTGAAACCTGCAACACATTAACTTACTTTGACAATTAATAATTTACATTCATCAACTCATCAATACATACCACAATCGGTACTACTCATAAACTCGATCATATTCTCGTAATTTACTCATGATTACAAACAAGTTACACTTAATCATAGTAATTTTTTTGGTTATAACAATCCATACAAGGACACTTAACCACAGCCACTCTAACATCTACTCATCTTTATTACTCAGTATTCATATCAAATTCATTGTTTGTTATTCACGGATAACGATATTGATCTACTATTCAATCTTCATAATAACAGCACAATACATAGATGTTCTTGTAAAAACATGTACACTTTGCATAAACAAGTATAACTCAACTCAAATACTAATACGTATTCACCTGATATTGGTTTAGTAAGTGAAACTCCCAAAATGCGCATACCGGACTCCTGATCGCTAGACTTGGTTGTATCACCATAGTCTAAAACAAATTCTCGTCTTAATTAAACTTAACGGACTATCTCAGTCCCGAGTGTGATATACACACTATAACTCTTTATTCCATATACTCAAATTTGGTTATACTCAACCAATCAAAACATAGCATACTTCTTATCTGTATTAAACATATCAACAAGCATAATTCTTCTAACAATTAATTACTCACCTGATGTCTGTTCAGTCCGTGGTCCACCCGTGTCTCGTATATCTTCTTCCCTCCTATGTGTATCTGCTCAAAACGACATCACACATCATACTTCAACATTCTCAAAACAATTTAACCACATCTAACTCATTAGATCAAGAATTAATAGCTAACAAGAATCACAACTATGAACATCATATACAATGACTTCAAAACTTCCAAGATTTGCGGGTTTTACCAAATCAACCGATAAAACTTCTCAATAATCATAATAGAGACTCAATACAACATATAATAACAACCTACTAGCAACACATGAGCTAATTTCAAGCATACCCTCGGATTTGAGCACCTAGGGTTTGAAACTCTAGAAATCAAAATCACATACCTTTGAAAATCAAGGATTCAAGAACGTGATTCGGGTTTTAATCCACTTCCCCAACCTTTTCCTAAGCAAAGCCCTCGATCAAAAGGACTAATTTTTACCCTCCTTGCTCTAAAAATCGCGTTTTGGTGTTTGTGGTTCGTAAAATGACGAAATGAGGTCAAAATGGGTATTTATACCTGCACAGTAACCCGCCCCGGGTTGCAGAACCCGCCCCGGGTTGGTCAGAACCCGACCCGGGTTTTTGAACCCGCCCCGGTTTACGTCACGCATCCACCGCCTTTGATTCAAGTCTCACACGGTCCGGGTTTATCGACCCGACCCGGGTTCCCTTCGAACACGACCCGGGCTCACAAACTCGACCCGGGTTGGCTTGTTTTTCATTTACTTTGTTTCTTTTATCTATTTTAGCATCCTACTTCTCTTAAATTAGTTTCTAAACATCATAACTCATACTTTTAACTCATCTTATCTCATATAAGTATATATATTTAACATAACTTTATTATAAATTAAAGTTAGGTATTACAAGTTCTTACCCCCTTCAGAAGATTCCGTCCTCGGAATCTCTTAGATTAGGCATGACTCATACAACCATCTCACCACCGCAATCATATATCACGTATGATAATGATATTATCCTCTCGTCAACTCATATAACATGTACTTACTATCGCATCTTATTTACTCATAATATAGCTATAGAACTCAAGCTCTCTCTCAATTCACATTATATTTAGAAACTTTCTCATTCAACTTCTCTTTCCATAAAATCTTTATGCCCGCCATTATTCTCATAATATGATCTCTATAAGCACATTGGTTGTTACCATTTCGCATGGACAACCATTCACTCTTTCAGAGCACTTCCTTGTTATAGCTTTGCCGATACAAAGGTATCTCACCTCACTCTTCAAGTGATACTTCAATCACTATCATCACTTACACACACCTATATCTATGGTCCACATCGAGCCATATTCTCAGCGTACCATCCACTCTTTCTATAACACTAATCTCAATAACTATTTGAGATTCAACTTCCATTTCTAATCTATTTGAAATGGTTTACTCTAATTTAATAAGGAAAACGGTCTCATCGATTCCTGACTCACATTCTCTCTCAATTTACTCTTCCAATAGCAACATGCCATTTATTGATTTCTCATGTTTGCACACTCTCGTCGATTAGATAGGAGAAACACTCATACAACACAAAGATGCCGACATTCAACTGTCTCAATTACGTTACATAATCATTAACACTAGAATATAAATCCAGAATAATAAAATATCAGAAACTATCTCGAGTTTCACTCACGTCTCCTTTGGACTTAACATTTAACTCTCGACACTTTGGTCACACAAGACCCTTTTCAGTTATTACATCACCTCAACTGTACAATGATTCTCTACCAATAATAGCTCCACTTCATCTCAGTTTAACAACATAACTCATGTTGTTTCTCTCGATATACTCAGTCATTACATCCTCTCTTATGTGGACAGTCCACATCACATTTCACTAAATCATTAGCTCTATCAAACTCGATGATTTATTATCAAATAAATTCTTATCACAACCGCATGTATTCTTCCTGACACACCATCAGTAAGGATTTTACTCTCGTCATTTCTTCGTCATTATTATCTCAATCTCTTATTCATTTGAATGACACAAAATAGGTTATATATACAAGTCACCAAAATCTCTACACACGACTAAAAATACTAACATCTAACACAACAATATCTATGGTGAATCATATCTCATCACTTGACTAGCTCTTTAATCTCAAGAAAATAACTTAACATTATTATAACAAAATTTACTATCCATCGTCTCATACGAATAAGTAGTTTTGTTATCCCGACATTCACAAATTTCTCTCATTGGCAGTAATCGATTTGATTGCTAAGGAACGAATCCTATCAATCACAATTACAATTACTTTCATCCTCTTTTTAACGCATATATTTTCATCATGCATTTATAGAATTCTGTCTTATTCAACATGAAAGAAATCTCACACACTCTCAACATGACTAAGTGACAAACGCACTTTCTCACAACAACATTTCTCAACAGTATTACTCACTATACTATCTCATAGTACCCCCGTACTGTTACTCGGCCTCTAATTCGTCTTTTTCTCAATCTGTAGGTTTCAAGCCACACAAGCTTACCGCTACGTTCATATCTACCCGCACGCAAGGATAGTACATGTCTCATTACTCTGCATCATCATAAAGTGCATGTCTATCTACACGCAAGCACAATACTATAGAACCATTCTGCCTTAACTCTTGGTACCCCGTACCATCCTTTGGTTTCATCATTCAACACTATCTCACGGTACCTCGGACCGTCCTCTTATCAGATCATGGTACCTCGTACCATTCTCAATTTTTCATCCATCTCCTCTTTGACTCTAGCGAGTCTCCGCTATGGTCTCAAGCCATATAGACTCACCGTTACTCCTCCTTTTGTCTGAGTCACAACAATCTTTATTACTCTAATCACAAGGCACTCATTACGTGGTCTCCACCACGTTTATTCGTTATGCGGCCCCACAATATATGTGGTCTCAACCATTTTTTTTTTTATATATGATCCCACAAAATATGTGGTCTCAACCACATTTACTCAATATATGGTCCCACAATTATGTGGTCTCAACCATATTTACTCAGTAACTTACTCAATCTCTAAGCCAGTAAGGCCTATATGAACCACTCTAGGTTCTCTCAATTTATAACCACAAGGTACTCTTTATGTGGTTACTCAAGTGTCCTCTGATAACGCTGTCACAAATATCTCATTTTGTGACAACTCCAAACCACACAGTTCAATTCTTAGTATGTCAACTCATAATCAGTTATCGTGTGCAATCAACTACACACTCACCGTTTTTCTCAACTCATACTCTTTTGGCTATCTCAGCCATTTATTTTGATCAATCACAAGTACTAGTCATGTGGCCCCACAGAATATGTGGTCTCAGTCACATAAGTACTCGTGCACAGAAATCTCATTTCATCTGTGAAACAATAAGCAATATATATATTTTCATTAGCAATATCTCTCTTCTCTTGACTCGGAATCTACAACCATATTAGCTTTACAAACACTAACTAATTCTTAGTAATATCAACTCAATCATAATACCATATGCAGTAATACTCATAGACTCGATTGCAATCTCACATATACTCATTTTAACAATATATTAATCTCAATTACCTTATGTTGACATTTTTTTTAAACGAAACTTTATAACACAATCTTATCAACATTTACTCTAATTATACAACCAATATGCACTTTTGACTCGGCCACTTTTACATACTCATAACAGTTTACTCAGTCAAATGTTCCAACAATAATCACAACATAGCAAAATCGTATATGAACTCAATTACAACATTTCTCATTGTTATAATAATCAATGCAAGAACATGTTACCTTAGTCACGCTAATATCTATTCTTCTCTATTAATCATTATTTATATATTCATTATACACTCTCCTCCATGGTTGCTAAGTATTCGTCAAGCAACCACTTATAATCTTAATTATAAAATCACAAAGCACTCGTTATGTGATATGTAAATCTTACCTCAAATGAACACGACGTTCTCATCTCGATGTCGGTTACTCATAGCAACAAAATCTTGTTTTCTCATTAGTTGAACCTTGCGTACTTCGGATCTCAACTCTCGAATGTACTCGGCTACACTTACATGTCTAAATTCTTAGCTCATGCTCAGATTATACTCATACTCTTTCTCATCATTAGTTGGAATCTCGTCATTCTGGAATCTCATCTCACTTAGTATCTCATCTCGTATTCAGTTGACATCTCATTATCAATTGAAGTTCTCGTCTTCTTATTAGTTGATATCTCATATCAACCAAAATTTCGTCTCATCATCCTCTGTAGGTCCAACCGAATGTGACCATTTTTATCAACTCATCCTTCATCTATCTCAATACCTGTATTGACCCATAGAATATAACAAATAATAAATATGATAGAAGAGTTATACTCAACTCATACTCTAACGTCTGCAGCGGTATCTTTTCCAAGCATGTGATAGGGGCTCTCTCTCTCCTCGGTTCAAGTCTAGGACTCTACACTCAAAGACCTAGTTCGCTTAAACCATGCTCTGATACCAACTTGTAACACCCAGTTTCTCATACAAAGTACACCCAAAAATTTTAAAACAATTACACATTTAATTGGGTATATTTGCACTCAAACCAAGGATCAAGCTGTTATCATTATAATAATTACACAAAAAGGTCCTTACAAAATATATGACCAAGTGTTACAATTAAATTTACTTCGGCTAAGGACAGGCTCTAAACTTGTCCGTCTTTTCTTATCACATGCCTCCCCCTATCACAGCTATAGATACCTGCAAAACAGCATAACACTCAAGTGTAAGCTTATAAAAGCTTAGTGAGTAAATATTAATCATACTCCACGAATCCTTCTCAATGAACATCCTCATCTTCCTCTCTTGCTATTCTCACTAGCAAGTAACCATCTTCTCTTATGTTCTGAAACCTGCAACACATTAACTTACTTTGACAATTAATAATTTACATTCATCAACTCATCAATACATACCACAATCGGTACTACTCATAAACTCGATCATATTCTCGTAATTTACTCATGATTACAAACAAGTTACACTTAATCATAGTAATTTTTTTGGTTATAACAATCCATACAAGGACACTTAACCACAGCCACTCTAACATCTACTCATCTTTATTACTCAGTATTCATATCAAATTCATTGTTTGTTATTCACGGATAACGATATTGATCTACTATTCAATCTTCATAATAACAGCACAATACATAGATGTTCTTGTAAAAACATGTACACTTTGCATAAACAAGTATAACTCAACTCAAATACTAATACGTATTCACCTGATATTGGTTTAGTAAGTGAAACTCCCAAAATGCGCATACCGGACTCCTGATCGCTAGACTTGGTTGTATCACCATAGTCTAAAACAAATTCTCGTCTTAATTAAACTTAACGGACTATCTCAGTCCCGAGTGTGATATACACACTATAACTCTTTATTCCATATACTCAAATTTGGTTATACTCAACCAATCAAAACATAGCATACTTCTTATCTGTATTAAACATATCAACAAGCATAATTCTTCTAACAATTAATTACTCACCTGATGTCTGTTCAGTCCGTGGTCCACCCGTGTCTCGTATATCTTCTTCCCTCCTATGTGTATCTGCTCAAAACGACATCACACATCATACTTCAACATTCTCAAAACAATTTAACCACATCTAACTCATTAGATCAAGAATTAATAGCTAACAAGAATCACAACTATGAACATCATATACAATGACTTCAAAACTTCCAAGATTTGCGGGTTTTACCAAATCAACCGATAAAACTTCTCAATAATCATAATAGAGACTCAATACAACATATAATAACAACCTACTAGCAACACATGAGCTAATTTCAAGCATACCCTCGGATTTGAGCACCTAGGGTTTGAAACTCTAGAAATCAAAATCACATACCTTTGAAAATCAAGGATTCAAGAACGTGATTCGGGTTTTAATCCACTTCCCCAACCTTTTCCTAAGCAAAGCCCTCGATCAAAAGGACTAATTTTTACCCTCCTTGCTCTAAAAATCGCGTTTTGGTGTTTGTGGTTCGTAAAATGACGAAATGAGGTCAAAATGGGTATTTATACCTGCACAGTAACCCGCCCCGGGTTGCAGAACCCGCCCCGGGTTGGTCAGAACCCGACCCGGGTTTTTGAACCCGCCCCGGTTTACGTCACGCATCCACCGCCTTTGATTCAAGTCTCACACGGTCCGGGTTTATCGACCCGACCCGGGTTCCCTTCGAACACGACCCGGGCTCACAAACTCGACCCGGGTTGGCTTGTTTTTCATTTACTTTGTTTCTTTTATCTATTTTAGCATCCTACTTCTCTTAAATTAGTTTCTAAACATCATAACTCATACTTTTAACTCATCTTATCTCATATAAGTATATATATTTAACATAACTTTATTATAAATTAAAGTTAGGTATTACACATCTTCAGTCAGTTTCCCGTTAAGGAAAGCGGTTTTGACATCCATCTGCCAGATTTCATAATCATGAAATGCAGCTATGGCAAGCATTATCCTGATTGACTTAATCTTGGCTACTGGTGAGAAGGTTTCATCATAGTTAACCCCCGGGGTTTGAGTGAATCCCTTCGCAACCAGCCGAGCTTTATAAGTATGCACTTTTCCATCCATGTCAGTCTTCTTTTTGAAGATCCACTTGCATCCAACTATCTTTCGACCCAGTACATTGTCAACCAAGTTCCAAACTTGATTGTCATACATGGACTTTATCTCGCTGTCCATTGCCTCTTTCCATTTTGCAGACTCGGGGCCTGCTACTGCTTCACGGTAGTTAGTCGGCTCATCCAAATTAGTCAATGTACGATCATTGACTAACGTGTCTCCGTCCGAAGTAATATGGAAACCATAGAACTCGGGCGGCATGCTAACTCTACCTGAACGCCTAAGGGGCAACGAAATGTCGGTGGGTCCAACAGGAACTTCTTCCTCATGTTGGTTTCTAGTTTCTTCCAAGGTTGTTTCATCGGGCGTCTCCTGAATTTCTTCGAGATCGATCGTACTCCCACTGTCGTCTTTGGATATGAGTTCTCTCTCTCGAAAGAACCCCCGTCTTGCTACAAAGACCACGTCCTCGCTCGGTCTGTAGAACAAGTATCCAAAAGATTGTTTCGGGTATCCGATGAAGTAACACCTCTCACTTCTTTCTGCAAGCTTGTCTGAAGTATCTCGTCTCACGAATGCTTCACAACCCCAGACTTTAATGTGTGCCAACGAGGGAACTTTCCCTGTCCACATCTCGTGCGGTGTTTTTGCAACCTTCTTGGTTGGGACAAGATTTAGGATATGGGCTGCAGTCTCTAAGGCATACCCCCAGAAATGGATTGGAAGTGAGGCTCGACTCATCATGGAACGAACCATGTCCAACAAGGTTCGGTTTCGCCTCTCAGCAACACCATTCAGCTGAGGTGTGCTTGGAGGCGACAACTGTGAAACAATTCCACATTCCTTGAGGTAATCGAGAAACTCGATACTAAGATACTCACCGCCTCTGTCGGATCTAAGCATCTTTATCTTTCTGCCCAATTTATTTTCTGCTTCATTCTTAAACTCTTTGAACTTTTCAAAGGTATCTGACTTATTCTTGATTAAGTAGATATACCCATATCTACTAAAATCGTCGGTAAAGGTCACATAGAACCGCGTGCCATCTTTAGTGGTTGTTCTGAAGGGACCACACACATCTGTGTGTATGATATCCAACAGACCTTCACCTCTTTCAAAGGAACATTTGAATGGTGATTTTGTCATATTGCCAAGTAAGGAAGATTCGCATACATCATCTGACCCGAGGTCGAATGATTCCAACACTCCATCCTTTTGGAGTTGGGCGATGCGTTTCTTGTTTATATGGCCAAGGCGACAATGCCACAGACATGCCTTTTCTATACCGCTTGAAGCATCAATAGCTAATACATTTTTACCATAATTATCAACACACATAATAGATTCATACACTCCATCACAAGGCATAGCATTAAATATAAAAACATTATTTTTGAAAACTGAAATTGAACCATTCAATTTATTAAACTCGTAATAAAAGCCTTGTTTAAACAATGCATGAAATGAAATTATGTTCTTTGCCATATCAGGCGCATAGCAACAATTATGTAAATCTAATCTAACTCCACTACTCAGCATCAGTCCATAAACTCCGATCTTGGTAACAGGTGACGTTCGCCTATTCCCTATGACCAGGTTCAGTCTGCCATGCTCTAGCTCCCTACTTTCCTCTAGGCCCTGCAAATCAGAACAGATATGAAAACCACATCCTGTATCAAGGACCCATGAACGGGAAAAATATGAGTTATTAGATATAGAATACGTACCTGCCTGTGACGGTTTCACTTTACCGTCCTTGACGTCCTGCAGATACGTTGGGCAGCTCCTCTTCGAATGACCCTTCTGCTTGCAGTAAAAGTAGTCGACCTCTTTGGGGTTCCGAACATGTGGAATTCCGGAAGACTTACCTTTCGAGGCACCGCTAGATGACCCGACATGAGTATTTTCCATCCAGTTCTGCTTAGGAGGGCCTTTCCGTTTCTTTCCCTTTCCGGAGCCAATAGCCAGGACAGGCGGGTTGACAGGGAGCACAGCCTTTCCCTTCATCCCGTCCTCAGCCGTACGAAGCATGCGGTGTAACTCAGCTAGATTTGCCTGGTTGTTGTTCAAATGATACGCCAGTGTGAACTGGTCATAAGAACTGGGCAAGGAGTTTAGCACTATGTCAACTGCTAAATCCTCATGGACAGGTATCTCCAGTTTTCTAAGCCTTTCCACATAACCATGCATCCTCTACACATGTGCACAGATGGACTCGCCCTCCTTGGGCTTGCTGTTAGTGAAAGCTTTTACAACCTCACGCCTTTCGATGCGTTCTTGCTTGCGGAACCTTTCCGCGAGCTCTTTGTGCATCTCGTAAGGCCAATAGTCCTCATAGATATGCTGCAATTCAGGGTTCATAGTAGCGATCATGATGCAAGCCACTTTGGTTGCATCATCAGAATGTTTAATATACGCAGCGATTTCCTCGGGAGTGGCGGTTTTAGTGTCCACATCAACAAGCTCGGTTTTCAGAACATACTCTTTATGTTCAAACCTTAAAGCCATTTTGATGTTGTGGATCCAGTCATTATAGTTGGTCCCGTCCAACGTCACCTTTGAGCATAATGACAGAATCGAGGTGACATTACTGGGGTTTTGTTGGATTAGGTGTCTAAGCCATGACTAATAATTAGGATTTACCTAATTAATAGTAGCATAGTCCATTTGGGTTGCCCTCATAGCTGGAGGATTGGTGGAAAGTTAAGTAGAGAGAAAGGGTTGATTTATTATATGACTAATAAATCAAGATATTGTTTGTTAATATATTATGGAGATAATATATTAATTAGAAATAATATTATTTGATTAATAATTAATCAGAAATTAATTGGATTAATTTCTGTGGCATTAATTGGATTAATCAGGAGGTCAGGGATTAAAGTCGTACAAATTCAATAGTTGAATTGCGGTGCGCGGCGCGCAAACGTCTTGGCCACGACGCGCGTACAGATAATCCGGAAAATGGGCTGCGGCTAGGGTTTTAGCTTTGCCACTTGGTTCCCTATAAATAGGGAACCCTAGACCTCATTATTAGTTGCTCATTCTATTATTTTCTCTCTGGAATTTCGATCCATAAACCTCCCGGCTAAGGGTGTGACTTCATTTGAGGCAGTATATTTTTGCTGCTCAGCTTCCAAGAAATAAAGGTTGGTTTTTCTGTTTTGATCTTTAGTTTCTTTTATTGGCCTCTAAGTTTTGTTATATGTTCAATAGTAGAAAACATAGATCCTTATAGGTTGCATGTGAACTTAGATTTTTTTTTTGGCTCATGGTTTGCATAAAACCTTTTAGTGGTATCAGAGCTTTTGTTTGTTTTCTTATTGAATGGTTATAACTGTTTTTCTTAAAATTGGGGTTTAAAGCTTATAAACCCTAATTTCATGTGGATCGACTTTTTGGATTAGGGTTTTGGAAACCCTAATTCCTCCCTTAGTGATTTTCGATTTGGCCTATTAGGGTTTTAGGAGGTTTTCTATTTTTGGTAACTTTAATTGGTTAATTAAATGGATAACCTTAAACCCATTTCTTGAAATCGAAATCTAGGGGGTTTTGGATAGGTTTTAATTAATTTGATTAATTTGGATAAACCTATCTACATTTGAACTAATTTAATTAATTGTTAATTAAAAGATAATTCAAAGGATTTAATTAATTTTAGAATTTGCGAAAATTAAGGATTAAATTCGGGAAAAATATTTTAAATGTTTAAAATATTAAGATTTAATTATTTTAATTAATTGTTAATTAAAGGATAATTAAATCGAATTTTAAAGTTTAATTTAATTTTAAATTTAATAGTTAAATTGGTAAAATTAAAAGATAAACCTGGAATATTTTAAAGAGTTTTAAAATACATCTTATATATGTTATTAATTGTTAATACTATATGTATAAGATAAAATTGGTCAGTCAATTCAATAGTAGGCCTCATTCACGAAGTTGATCTTTAAAGTGGGTATAATGAGGCTGCCTATAAAATGGCGGTCTAATGGGTGAACACTCTCGCCCACCGCTCGGCTGATCAGTGGAGGGTCGTTAGCCGAACAGTTTTGATAGGACCACTTAATCATTAAAAGTATAATGATCAAAGTACTAGAACCTTTACACAAAAAATCCCAATCTAGTTACTTTAGGAAAAATGTGAATTTGATGCTACCCCATGAAATTGCACATTGCACCTTATGAAACGTTGGTGGAGCGTGTGTGGTTTACCGGCACACCAATGGGGGTTCATAAAGAGTGGCAATGGGTGTCTCGGGTGTTATCATTGTTGATGGAGCGTGTGTCGTTAACCGGCATATCAATTTGAGATGATAATAGACCCCGAGAGTACCAAGCCAATTTGCATGGTTATTCACACCCGGTTTGTGATCCTCGGCATCCCAGTCACAAACGGTGGGGCATATCAGAGATTAAACATGCTATTAAACAGTTCAATAAATCTCTAAAGAAACTAGGAATTCCATTTATAATAAGATTATTTTTCCGCGGTGGAATTGGCTGAATCGTCATTCCCCTACCTTTATAAAATTTGCTTATAGATTACGGCATCCCTCTTCTATGTTGCAAATTGTTATAGTTGGATCCTAGCCTTGTTTTATATTGGGTTATTATAAGGACCGACAAGTATCTAATTAAACTTACCTTCTTTTATAGATGTCTTCTGCTGATCAATCCGCTCCCCACTCAAACTCCAGTGTTCCCTCTATCCTCTCACTGTGTTCCAAGGTTCAATTGAACGGGACAAATTACAATGACTGGATTAGAAATATCAAGATGGCTCTGAGGTACGAGAACAAAGAGTATGTCCTCGAGACCGAGATTGTTGATATTGACCCTGAAACTGCTACTCCCGAGGAGATTGCCTTGTACCAAAAACATTCTGATGATGCGATCAAAGTGGCCTGCATCATGATCGCCACAATGAACCCCGAATTGCAAAGGATATACGAAGACTACTGACCCTTTGAGATGCACAAGGAGCTTGCGGAAAAGTTCTGCAAGCAAGAGCGCATCGAGAGGTGCGAAGTGGTCAAGGACTTCACGAACAACAAACCTAAGGATGGAGAGTCCATCTGCGCTCATGTGCAAAGAATGCAAGGTTACGTGAAGCGGCTTAGAAAGCTTGCGATGCCTGTACCTGAGGAGTTGGCCGTTGACATAGTGCTTAACTCCTTACCGGTTTCTTATGACCAGTTCAGGCTGGCTTATCATTTGAACAATAATCAGGCTAACCTGACTGAGTTGCATCGTATGCTTCGGGTTGCTGAGGACGGGATGAAGGGTAAAAGTGTACCCTCGGTTAATCAGCCCGTCTTAGCCATTGGAAGTGGCAAAGGAAAGAAAAGGAAGGGCCCTCCTAAGCAAAATTGGAGGGAAAAGGTTCAGGTCGGGTCATCCAGCAATGGCTCGAGAACCAAGTCTTCCCACATTCCTTGTGTGGCCAACCCCGATGAAGCCAATTGTTTCTACTTCAAAGAGAAGGGCCATTGGAAGAGAAGCTGCCCCAAATACTTGCAGGATGTCAAGGATGGGAAAGTAAAGCCATCGACAGCAGGTATATACACTATCTCTAAAAACTCACCATCTTCTAATTCTTGGGTCCTTGATACAGGATGTGGTTTTACATTTGTTCTGATCTGCAGGGCCTAAAGGAAAGCAGGGAGGTGGAGCACGGTAGACTGAACCTGATCATGGGCAATAGGAGATCGTCCCCTGTTACCAAGATCGGCGTTTATAGTTTAGTTCTTAGTAGTGATGTTAGCTTAGAGTTAATTAATTGTTGCTATTCGCCAGAAATGGCAAGAAACATTATTTCATTTCACGCATTGTTCAGACAAGGGTTTCAATTTTCTTTTGATAATAAATTTGGTTCGATTTCTGTTTTCAAAAATGGTATTTTGATTTTTGCTGCTTATCCTTGTGATGGTGTGTATGAAACTGTTGAATGTGTTGACAATTTAGGACATAGTGTAAATTATATTGATTCTACTAGTGGTGTAGAAAAGGCATGTCTGTGGCATAGTCGGTTCGGGCACATCAGCAAGAAACGCATCGTCCAACTCCAAAAGGATGGAGTGTTGGAATCATTCGACCTCAGGTCGGATGATGTATGCGAATCTTGTCTGTTGGGCAAGATGACTAAATCACCTTTCAAAGGGTCTTTTGAAAGAGGTGAGGGTCGGCTGGACATCATTCACACGGATGTGTGTGGTCCATTCAGATCAACCACAAAGGATGGCACGCGGTTCTACGTGACCTTTACCGACGATTTTAGTAGATACGGTTATATCTACTTGATCAAGCACAAGTCGGACACCTTTGAAAAGTTCAAAGAGTTTAAGAACGAGGTAGAAAATCAATTAGGCAGGAAGATAAAGATGCTCAGGTCCGACAGAGGCGGAGAGTATCTAAGTATCGAGTTCCTAGACTATTTAAAGGAATGCAGAATAGTTTCGCAGTTGACACCTCCCAGGACACCACAGTTGAACGGTGTTGCGGAGAGGCGTAACTGAACCCTGTTGGACATGGTTCGTTCCATGATGAGTCGAGCTTCACTTCCCATTCACTTCTGGGGGTATGCCTTAGAGACTGCCGCCCATATCCTCAATCTTGTCCCAACTAAGAAGGTTGCTAAAACACATCATGAGATGTGGACGGGGAAAGTTCCCTCGTTAGCACACATCAAGGTCTGGGGCTGTGAGGCTTTCGTTAGACGAGAGACTCAAGACAAACTCGCAGAAAGAAGCAAAAGGTGTTTCTTCCTTGGTTATCCTAAACAGTCCTTTGGATATCTATTCTACAGACCGAGCGAGGACGTGGTCTTTGTAGCTAGACGAGCGGTCTTTCGAGAGAGAGAGCTCATATTCAAAGAGGACAGTGGGAGTACCATTGATCTGGAAGAAATTCAAGAGTCATCAGATGACGCAACCTTAGGAGAAACTAGCAACCAACATGAGGAAGAAGTTCCTGTTGGTCTGACAGATGTATCCTTACCTCTTAAGCGTTCCGGAAGGGTTAGCATGCCACCCGAGTTTTATAGGCTCCATATAAACTCGGATGAGGACACGTTTGTCAGTGATAGGACACTGATAAATTTGGATGAACCAGCTAACTACCAGGAAGCAGTGGCGGGCCCCGAGTCTGCCAATTGGAAAGAGGCCATGGATAGCGAGATCAAGTCCATGTATGACAATCAAGTTTGGAACTTGGTTGACAACGTACCGGGTCGAAAGACAGTCGGATGCAAATGGATCTTCAAAAAGAAGACCGACATGGACGGAAAAGTACACACTTTCAAGGCAAGACTGGTTGCGAAGGGCTTTACTCAAACCCCGGGGGTTGACTATGACGAGACCTTCTCACCAGTAGCCAAGATAAAGTCTATTAGGATTATGCTGGCCATAGCTACATTTCATGACTATGAAATTTGGTAGATGGACGTCAAAACCGCCTTCCTTAATGGAAAGTTGACTGAGGATGTTTATATGAATCAGCCAGAGGGTTTTGTCGATGCAAAGTATCCTAATAAGGTGTGTAAGCTTGAGAGATCAATCTACGGATTGAAGCAAGCTTCTCGCAGCTGGAATCTTTGTTTCCATGAGAAAGTCAAAAAGTTTGGCTTCTCTAGGAGCGAGGATGAGTCCTGCGTATATGTCAAAGCTAGTGGGAGTATAGTCACCTTTCTGGTGCTGTATGTCAATGACATACTGCTCATGGGAAACGATATTCCAACCTTACAAGATGTCAAGGCTTGGCTTGGGAAATGTTTCTCCATGAGGGACCTAGGAGAGGCTGCCTATATTCTCGGGATAAGAATATTGAGAGATAGGAAGAAGAGACTAATTGGACTTAGTCAGGGTACATACTTGGAAAAGGTACTGAAAAGGTTAAGTATGGAAAATTCCAAGAAGGGAGAGCTACCTATCCAAAATAATGCAAAATTGAGTAAGACTCAAAGTCCGAGTACAGACAAAGAAATAGCTGAAATGAGTCGGGTACCTTACGCTTCGGCTGTAGGATCGATAATGTACGCTATGACGTGTACTCGCCCTGACGTGGCCTTTGCTTTAAGCATGGTCAGTCGGTACCAGGGTAACCCTGGAAGGGCGCATTGGATAGCTGTGAAAAATATACTCAAGTATCTGTGAAGGACCAAGAACATGGTGTTAGTCCTCGGTGGCAGTGATACCTTGAGAGTTGAAGGATATACAGATGCCAGTTTTCAGACGGATAGAGACAGTGGTCGGTCTCAGTCGGGCTGGGTATTCCTTTTGAACGGTGGAGCAGTAACTTGGAAAAGTTCCAAGCAAGATACGGTGGCTGATTCTACTTGTGAATCAGAGTATATAGCAGCCAGTGAAGCGTCAAAGGAAGCGGCTTGGCTGAAGAACTTCATCGGTGACCTTGGAGTAGTCCCGAGTATTCAGGAGCCCGGGAAACTGTTCTGCGATAACGAAGGTGCGGTTGCCTTGACAAAGGAACCGCGAGACCATGGAAAGTCCAGACATATCGATAGAAAGTACCACTACATAAGGCATAAGGTAAAAGAAGGTCACCTCGTGGTAAAGAGGGTATCATCGGAAGATAATCTTGCAGATCCCTTGACAAAGGCTCTGAGTAGGATAAAGCATAATCAGCATGCTAGGAGCATTGGATTAAGAGATGATATAAGTTTTTGTAATTAGATAGGTTTTGAAACTTGTAACAATGTTATTGTATTTGACTTTTGTGATTTAATAATGGAGATTTATTAATGAGTAATGGTTTACTAATTTTGTCAATAATATATAATTGTGTTTCATTTTGCATGTTTTACTTCCTGAATAATTGGATTATTCAAATATCCACAGTCGCTCATGCATTTAGGGAGTAAGTATGAAGCAAGACTGTCATGAATCAGTTGTAGATTGTCTAAAGAGTTAGACATTGCAATAAGATTGCTGCAACATTCATGAGTACTTGGAAATGGAGATTTGAGTATTGGATAAACCCGCGCTCAATGGATTGCTTCATGGATTACATCACGAGTAATATTGAGACGATAATATCTTTTGATCTTTAAGCTAAGACATATGAGTTATGATTTACTAGACGGTTGTTCATTGATAATACGAAAACGCATCGGTAACTCGGTGTTATAAAACGTGTTGTTGTGAGTAATTTGTCTGGTAAAAGACATAAGTATATGAGTCAAAGTTTATTCGTCCCTTGACCCTAACGGGGAACAGATATCTGTAGGCCTCTCGATGATTTTGAAGTTGACTAAAATGGTTGGCCAACCGGGACTAACTTGGTAGTCTAAGAGTCATATGCAAATCGGAAATCGAGGAACAGTGAATCAGACCAGATTGATTTTATCCATGTCTTGAGTCTGAAAAATATCATGTTGGACGGAGGATCATCTGATCACTTATCTATGGACAGAACTGATTAGATCAGAATTTGGCAGCGGTTTCTAGGAAGCTAAAAGTGCTGGTTAATTAGAGGTCAAATTGGTAATTATAGTCATAGACTTATCCAAGTGGGAGACTGTTGGATTAGGTGTCTAAGCCATGACTAATAATTAGGATTTACCTAATTAATAGTAGCATAGTCCATTTGGGTTGCCCTCATAGCTGGAGGATTGGTGGAAAGTTAAGTAGAGAGAAAGGGTTGATTTATTATATGACTAATAAATCAAGATATTGTTTGTTAATATATTATGGAGATAATATATTAATTAGAAATAATATTATTTGATTAATAATTAATCAGAAATTAATTGGATTAATTTCTGTGGCATTAATTGGATTAATCAGGAGGTCAGGGATTAAAGTCGTACAAATTCAATAGTTGAATTGCGGCGCGCGGCGCGCAAACGTATTGGCCGCGGCGCGCGTATAGATAATCCGGAAAATGGGCTGCGGCTAGGGTTTTAGCTTTGCCACTTGGTTCCCTATAAATAGGGAACCCTAGACCTCATTATTAGTTGCTCATTATATTATTTTCTCTCTGGAATTTCGATCCATAAACCTCCCGGCTAAGGGTGTGACTTCATTTGAGGCAGGATATTTTTGCTGCTCAGCTTCCAAGAAATAAAGGTTGGTTTTTCTGTTTTGATCTTTAGTTTCTTTTATTGGCCTCTAAGTTTTGTTATATGTTCAATAGTAGAAAACATAGATCCTTATAGGTTGCATGTGAACTTAGATTTTTTTTTTTGGTTCATGGTTTGCATAAAACCTTTCAGGTTTGAGTGGGGAACGGATTGGTCAGAAGACATCTGAACAAGAAGAAGGTAGATTTAATTAGATATAATAATAATAATAATCCTCATATTCACCCAAGAATAAATATAAGGCTAGGATCCTACAATAACAATCTACAATACCGAAAAGGGATGTCGTAATCAATATTGTAAATTTTATAAGGTAGGCGAATGACGATTCAGCCAATTCCACCGCGGAAACATAATCATATTATAATGGAATTCCTAGTTTCTTTAAGATTTACCGAACTGTTCGATAGCATGTTTTAATCTCGGGAATGCCCCGCTGTTTGTGACTGGGATACCGAGGATCACAAACCGGGTCTGAATAACCATGCAAATTGCTTGGTACTCTTGAAGTCAATTGTTATCTCAAATTAACGTGCCGGTTATCCACACACGCTCCGTTAACAATGACAAAATCAAGAAACCCATTGCGACTCTTTGCGGACCCTAGTTGGCGTGCCGGTAAACCACACACGCTCCACCAACGTTCCACAAAGTGCAATGTGCAATTTCATGGATTAGCACCAATTCACATTTTTAACCTAAAGTAACTAGATTGGGGTTTTTTTTAAGGTTCTAGTACTTTCAATTATAGCATTATACTTTTAAGAGGCTTTAGCGGTTCTATCATACCCGTTCAGCTAACAACACTCGACTGACCAGGAGAGCGGTGGGTAAGAGTAGATACCCATTAGACTAACATTTTATAGTCAGTCGCATTATACCCTCTTTAGAGGACAGTTTTGTGAATGAGGCTTACTAGCGGTAGACTAACCAATTTTCTTATATATATTAAATTAACTTTTAATCATAAATACATATAAGATATATTTTAATCTTATTAAAATATTTAAGAATTAATTTTATCTTAATTTTCGCAAATTTTAACTAATTTTTGAAAATTTTAATTAATTCTTTAAACCGATTTAATTGGTCTTTTAATTAATCAATTAATTAAATTAATTAAATCTAGGATAGATATTATCAAATTAATCAAATTAATTATCTATCATGGTCCCTATGGTGATCAAAATTAGCAAGGCACACAAAAGGGTTCAAGTTATTTCAATTATTCCAATTACCAAAAATAACAACATACTTTTATGGCAAGAAAATCAAGCAACCAAAAGGGGGGACCAAAAAGGATGGCGGCTAGGGTTAGGAAACCCTAGCCTTGAAATCGACAAGGCCATCTCCAAGGGTTTAATTTTCGCCAAAAACCCTTAGGCACAAAACAATTCATGCAGTTCAAATCAATTCACAAGAAAACAGCTTAAGCTCTGATACCACTGAAGGCTTTCTATGCAATCAATGAACACAAAATATTCCTAAGGTTCACATGCAACCCTAATAAGATCTATGTTTTCTTCTATGAATATTAGAACTTAAAACCTAAAGGATACAATTCAATTCTAAAGAAGAATTAGGAAAACCAACCTTTGATCTTATGATCCTTCAAGCAAGCAGCAAAAGAATCCTGCCTCAAATGCAAGTCACACCCAAGTGATGGAAGAATCAGTCCAGCAGAGTAATTCCAGAGAGATGGAGGCGTGGGATTTAGGGCACCCAGGGGGTTCCTTATATAGCCTCCTAGGGTTACACCTGAAACCCTAGAAAGCCTCCAAGTGGACAAGGCTTTTGGACACTTGGACCAGTTTCCCCAAAACCCTAATAGGGTTTCGCCAAAACCCTGGAGGCTCCTCTAGGGTGGCGCCAACTTTGCCCAGGTTTTTACCTGGCCAGTTATTCAATTATTGAATAAATGTCAAACCAGTCCCTGCACCTTTTAATTAATTAATTTAATCACTGAATTAAATCCAATTGATTATAGATTAAATCTTAATTAATTATTATAGTTTCTACTTAATATATTAACACTTAAATATATTAATAAACCATATATATATATTTTCTATTGATTTATTATACAATTAATAAATCAACTATTCTCTCTACTGAACTATATATCTATCCTCCATCTATGAGGGCAACCCAAATGGACTTTGCTTTTATTTATAAGATAAATACAATTATAAGTCATGGCTTAGACACCTAATCCAACAGATATTCCTAAGTCAAAGTTAGGATTTGAGACAATTTGTTGAAAATTTAGAATGAGAGACTAATCTTGACAACTTCTTAAAACATAAAATTTGGGGGAAAGAGACAATTTAGGGATTTATATTATAAAGTAATATTATATGATTATTAACAATGATATTTTGTACTAGTATGTTAATATTGGCATCCTTTAGGCTAAAATATTTATGAAAGGACTAAAAGCGCCAATTCCGCCAAAGATGTCTTTGACTGCCTTTAACCACGATTTGAAGTGTGTTTAAAATGAGTTATTTCTAAGGGACTTATTTTTAATAATGAAACTTATTTGACCCATATAAAATCCTTTTAGGGCACATGGGTAAAAAGAGTTAGTAGAGGGATTTATGTTGCCAAAATGCAAACTTATATAAACCAGTTAGTTCACCATCTTCTTCATTAATTATAGTATGAGTTCTAGAGAGAGAAAGAGAGAGAGAGAAAAGGAGAGAGAGAGAGAGATAAAAAAAAGAAAATGTATGTGTGTGAGTGTGTGTGTGTATGGATGTGTGTTCTTCCATAGCGATTTGAAGGTTTTTAACACTAGGATTAAAAGTTTGGCTACTTGAAGGTATCATATAATCTCATCATCATCTTCATTAGAATTAAGCTATGGTCTGGGGAAAACTACAAATATGAAAATCTATTTTGTTAGCTTCACTCCTTTGAGATTTTGAACATGTTTTCATAATTTGAATGCTAGTAGAAACTCATTTTTATCATCCATAGCCTGGTTTTTAATTAAATGAGTTTTTGCACCTTTAAAGATCCATTAATGGTGGAATTCTATTTGAGTTGTTAATAATGAGATGAATTATGTTTCTAATCATATTTCCTATGTTTCTAAACCATATTTGAACAAAGTATTACACTATTTATTGGTTACTTCATGTTTTGGACATTCATATGAACTTCAAGTTTAACCAAGCTCCATTGAAGGTTTCTAAGCATAGGCTTGGAATGATTGTATAATCTATCCATTAAAACGATCGTTGGTTTTCAAACAAAAGTGGTTTATTATGTAATGTTAAAGTTTATTTGATGATAATATAAGGTTACCTAAAGTGTTGAAGTGTTTTTGAAGTCTAAATCATGTTTGTGATGTTCAAGCAAAGTTGTTTTTGTGTTAAAACACCTAACTCATAATAAATGCAACTTAAATCATGGTGTTTTGATGATTTGAAATGGATTAAACTTGTTTTGTATGTTAATGGATCAATTATAGTAATTAGAGCTTAATGGATTCAGACTAGAGGTAGTTTTGACAGGTGCATAGGGTTGGAAATGGAATAAACCACAAATTGGACAACTATAGTGATGACTCGGTCGAGTCACTTTCCTTTGAAGGATTGACTTGGTTGAGTCACGACTGTGGAAGAGAACCAAATTTTACAACTTTCATCTATAATGTCCAAATCAATTCTATTATTCACCTATTCTCTTTTAATGGTAATGTGCAAGATATAACTGGAAACTATATTTTTCACCGCTAAAACTTAACAAGTGTCTTTAAAGATTAAGAAGGGGTTTATATGCATTGCATATATGAAGGGTTGTGAATTATGTATCACTTTATACCTTTTATGGAAATGTGCAGTCATTCTTCATATGCATTGCATATAGGAAGGGTTGTGACTTGCCAATGGCCAAGGAACCTTAGGGGACAAAACTCCTTTTTTGTTGAGATGATATTTTGAGCTACAATTTCTTGGGGATGGGCCTTGTAAACCCATTCCATAGATAACATATTTGGTGGTCACGTGTCTACGCCAATGTTGCAAAAGTCGCTAGGTGGTGCCAGGTCGGTTGACTAGCGAGTAGTGAATACTCGGTCTAGGTGGGGAGTACTCGTCGAGTACTCTAATAAGGTAAATACGTACTTACTATATGATTTATACATATTAAAATACTGAATATAGTCATAGTTGCATAAAATTTGATTTGAAATAAACAAAATTAAAATTAAAAAACAAAATGTTTTTTTAAATAAGTAAATATATGAGATGTTTTAATGTAATTTCATAAAAGTTATAATTATTTATTCTATAAAAAAATTCAAAATTGTCGAGTTTGACCTATTTTTCTCGAGTATGACCGATTTTTTTTCTAGTTTGACTGATTCCAAGGTTGACCGCATTGCACCGATGTTGAGTGAGTAGCATTGAGTTTGACTGAGTAGCACCGAGGTTAACCGATTCTGATCGAGTCCGAGTATTTTTGGTTGATTCCCATAAAACGCCTCAACAACACCCAATTCCGAAAACTCGGCTGAGTAGGCCGATTGCGTAAGTTTTACAACATTGGTCTATGCTAAAACATTTCGGTGATTGGCGATCTTTACTTGGCAACGATTTTAAGAATTTTCTTGTCCAATTTTAGCCAGACCACTTAACCCATAGTGAAAGGCACTTATGTGAGTGTAAAGAGCATGAGTATTGGGTTGGATCATGTGCATATCATATTATGACACTAGATAATGGCGTATTTAAATCTTTGCTAACTAAAAGTGTTTTGAAAAACATTATAAAATGTTTAGGGAAACTTGTCTTTGAGTTGGATTATTGAATTTATTCAGTCTCACCATCGAGTCTTTTTTTTTCCGTGTTTACTCACTAGAATCCTTAAGTCTAAGTTTATATTTTGACATGTATCCGCAGACGAAGAACTTAGAGCAATGACCGTTGAAGGTTTATATTTGGGACAGTTAGAAGACTTGGAATTTGGTTTCATGTATGTATTTAGTTTATTTAAAAATTTGTTTTCGATTCATTTGTAACACCCTCATAGGACTTTACAACTCAAATACTTAAAAGACATTACCATTTGGGACTAATAATTGTGCTATTTGTGATTATAAAAGAATAAGGTTTGTTTTTGTGAAACAAAAGAAAATGACTTTGGAACTTGATTTGCAAAATAAGCTTTGGGACACAATTCCCATGATGATATGGCTTGGAGACCTTATTTTCTCAACATCTTTCAACATGGAACCCTATTCTAAACTATGTCGAACTCTTAAAAAGGAATTCAAATTGATGGGTGTCACAAAAAACTATATAGGTGAATTATTCTTGAATAAATCTTGAAATACGCTTAAAGCTTGGTTGTGAACTACTTCTAAAGTGGAATTGAATAATAGAATTTCTTTATGGAATGATAGGGGAATTTAATTAAGAATTTTAGAAGGGATGGAAGGGTCTTTAAAAGTAATTACATGCTCGATATGTGTAAATTTCATTCATGAAAGAAGGTATTTATAGAAAAATGAAGGGTTAAAAGGAATTTTAGTTATAAAATAAATGAGTAAACTAAAAATGTGATACAAAATCATAAACCAAAGTGTTTGGGTCTTGGATTAAAGATGCCATGTATCTAATCGGAGTGATATGGTTCGATTCGTACGGGTCTGATGGTTCAATATTCAGTTTGGTTATTGGCTCTTAAGTGAATTGGAAAGTAAGAAAAATAGATATGGAGGGTATGTAAAAGGATGAGAGAGGATCTGATTGATTTAAGAGAAACCAGAGATCACTACTTGTGGATCATATGCATTATTCCATGGAAAGGCTCTGACTGGGAGACCTAAGCTATCATGTTAGGCATTTTTCAGCATCAACATTTTTGTTCATCTTGCAAGTTCATTATGACCATAATGATGCGTATTTGGCAAAAACATAAAACGTGAAAGTTTTAAATAAATTTGTCCTTTCTTAATACCAATTTTAGTCACATCCATTAGAGCAATGCATATTCATATATAATCAAAACACTAACGCATATATGGTCAATATGTCTAGCAACATCATGCTACTTATTTATCTTATTCATATTTCACCTTTTACATTATATCTTCACTAATCAATGTCATTTATCTTAGTTCTACTAATTTTTAGTGTTGCGGAACTCGCTATTCGGTTCTCGTTC